>JAODAL010019307.1:0-72448 GCA_025379985.1 Phyllomedusa bahiana | reverse complement strand
TTTTACCTCTACCCTCCATGTCCTAAAACCCCTCTTTTCGCTTTCCACCGGCCTTTTCGTTTCCATGTCCAAAAAAGAAAAAAATTTGGAAGAAGGCATGGAAGAGTTTTTTGAATATCTTTATTAAAAGAGGGCAAATCACACTATTTTTAAAATCCCTCAAATTTGCTAGCCAACAAGGTTTAAAAAAATAAAATTTGTTTCTACAATACCTTAAAATTTGGGTCTGGGGGAAAAACCGAAACAAAATAAACAGTTTTTCTTCCTTCATTCCCCAGGGATTTACAACTGCCCAAAAGGGACTGGGGAATTGATAGTTTTCAACAAAATATCATACAAATGCACAATCTGTGCCAAACTAATTTTTCAAACAGCGTAATAAAACTTTTCAGAATTAAAACGGGGGGAGAAATTGCATTTTTTGGGCGGGAAATGACAAACAGAACATTGCTAGAAAATTTGTTTCATAAAAATTTGTAAAACTTGGGCTATTTGGGAAAAAAATCGAGGGCCGCCCCTTTGCAAACCGCTTTTTTAAAAAAGTTATCCCATCCCCAAAGGGGTTTTTTTGGGTGGCCCCAAATAATTACACCAACAGTAACAACAAATTTTTCGTATCCAAATTTAAAAAAAAGGTGGCAAAATTTGAAAAAAAGGGGGGGCCCGGAGCCGAAGTGCAATCCCGGGCTTAAAAGGTTTAAAGGGGGATAAGAAAAGGGGGGGGTTTTTGGGGCCCCAATGAAAAACACCGGGCAAAACACTAAAAATTTTCGGGAAACCTAATATAAGAAACAAGAGGGGCTTTGAAACAAAACGGGGTTTTCGCCAAAGTGAAAAACACCTAAAAAATTTTTGAAACCGGAAAAAAAAGGGGGGTTTTTGCACCTATGAAATACACCGGGCATTTTACTAGAAAAGTTCGAAACCAAATGTAAGTACAATGTAAATTTTTTTTGGGAAAAAAAGGGGCTGCACAAAAAAAAAGGGACATTTCACCTCGGGTGGCGGGGTGGCGGGCCAAAAAAACCTGGAAAAAAAAAAAAGCCATTTCAATGAAAGGTTAAAAACAGAGTTGGGTTGCACAATAACACTCCCCTTTTCCCAAAAGGCCGGGCTTCTGTCTTGTTGGGGGCCTGCACCCCCCCCTGGGCAAACCCCCCCCCACCCCACCCCACCCCGGGGGCGGGAAACAGCCTAAATGTTTTCTTAAAAAGTCTCAGCCTAACTAACTAAAAACCTTAAATTCTTTTAATCTACCCTATTTTTTCTAATGTTCACAAACAAAAGCATATTTTGTCTGTTTTCTGTGAGAACAAAGGGGAATTTTGGGGCCCCTCTGAGCTGAGCTGAGCGTATTGGGGAAAGGGATCTAACACACGTCCGGGCTCTAAAGAGTTTAATCCTGACACACTGAGGGAGAAGGGGGGATTTTTCAAAGGGCAAAACGGGGTCATGGGGTTTTTTTCCACCCCAATTTACAACCTACCATCACGGGGTAAATGACGTCGTACACCCACTCCCCGGCTCTATGCTCTAAGCTTTTTTGCGGGCCGCCAAAATGACGGGAACCCGCCCAAAAATGGCGAAATATAATAGATTATGCCAATTCTCACCTAAATTATCCGGATGGGAAAATTTCCGATCAACCAAAAAACCGTGCCGTTTCCCATCTTTGCGATTAAAAGGGCGCTCACCCCAAACCAGCAACACGCAAAGTAAAAAGGCAAAAGCCACAGCAGCAGGCATGTGGCAGAACCCTACTGGGTGACTTTTTGGAAATTTTAAATTTTTAAAACCAGCTCACCAAAATCCCCAAGGCGGGGCAGCATTCAACACACAGAGACCCCCTTTAAAACCCCAAGGGGTTCCCATGTCTCCCTTTCTGCTCAACAAAATGTTTTATGGACCAATCGGGCCCCAAACAACTTCGGGGTTTGTCCAAACGGGTTTAAGGGGGGCCGGGAGGTTGCTCGACAAACCAATTCAAAAACACCCCTTTAAAGTCAAACGCACATTCGGGCACACTGGGGGGGGGAATAACGGGCCAAATGTACCACTTTCCCCTAAAAAAGGGGGTTAATGGGGGGGCTAAACTTTTATAAAGAGGGGGGAAATAAAGGGGGGGGGGGCGGGGGAAACTCGGGGCCCCCATTTTGGGTTCCCTTTTGGGGGGGGGGGCCGGGGATTGTCACGGGACAAAAAGTGACGGGGCAGCAGTCTTCTTGACAATGGGGGTTTTTACACATTTCAACTACACCCATATCTTTTCTGTGGGGGTTTCCCTTTGGGCCTCCCTGCTTTCAACAAATTTGGGGGGGTTAAAACCTACGGGGGGGGCTGCCAACAGCTAATTTACACTGAAAAAATTTTGGGGGGGTTTAAAAACACCGGGGTTTTAAACCTTGGGGGAATGGGGGGCAGGGGGGGGGGGCAAACACCCCCTTTAAAGGGGGCCTTTCTCCGGGGGGGGCCCTTTTTAAAATTTTTATTTTTTAAAAAATCCCCTCCACCTGGTACAACCACCAAGGGTACGAAGTTTTTTGGTTTTTCTGAACCTAAAATTTTTCCCCAGGGGGGAAAATTTTTCTCTCTGCCACCAAAGGGGTACGGGGGCGGGGTCTAAACGGGGTCCCCCTGCAGGGGGGGGGGGGGTAAATTTTAAATTCCTTTGGGGCCGGTGAAAAAAAGGAAAGCCCCCCCCCCCCCCCCATTAACAAGGGGGGGGGGGGGGCGGGGGGGCCAATTTGGGGGGTTTTCCTTTCAAAAACCCCAAATTTTCTGGGGGCCCCATAAAGCCAAATTAAAGGGGGGGCCCCACCCATTTAACAAAGGTTCCTATTTTTTTCTAAAATCGGGCGGGTCCCTTTTGGGGATTTAAGAGCCCCGGGGGGGGACGGATGGGGGGGAAAAAATCAAAGTGGGGAAACGGGGGGTCGGGGGGGTTTTCCATACCGGGGAAAAGAATTTTAAAACCAAAAGGGGGAATTAAAATTAATTTGGGGGGGGGGGCTCCGGGGGGGGTTTTCCGGGGGGCCATACCTTTGGGGGACCCCCCAAAAACCTGTTGCGGGGGGGGGGCCCGGGTTCGATGTTTGTAGAAAAAACACCCGAAGGTTTAAGACAGGGGGTAAAAATTTTGGGGAACACCGCAAAAAAAACATTTTAAAAAAAATAATTTTAAAAACCTTTCAGAAAATTTCAAAAAAATATTTTAAAAAATTGGGTCCAAAAAGCTAAAAAAAAAACGAAAAGGGATTAATGAAGTACTTAGCCCTCTTTTTTCGGGAATTTAAATGACAAATTTTTTGAAGTATTTAAAAAACTTTCCCTAAACCCAAAAAAAACCCCAAAAAATTTTTTACACAATCATTCAAAAAACCCCAAATTTAAACATTTCAGTCCACAAAAAAACCCAAAAAACTAAAACTTTGATTTCTTGCCTGAAACCCGGGGACAACGGGATCATTAAAAAAAAAATCACCCCCTGTTACAAAAAACATTTCTCACTTTTTTAAAAGGGTCGGGGTAACTTAACCCAGAAACACACCCTTTTTAAAATGTTTTAAAATCAATTAATACATCTTTGGGTTTTTTGGATAAATTGGGGCCCAAAATTGAGAAATAGTGCTCTTTTCCCCAAAATCAGTGCTCATAAAAGGGTGTTGAGCGAAAACTTCTTTAGACAGTCTTCACCCCGGGGTGTTTCATCACCCTTTAAAAAAAGCGGGGAAACTGAAAAACCCATCTCCTGTTCTCTTGCAACGGGAACAAAAACCACAATTTAAATCTTGGGCTTTTTTTTAATTTACACGAAGTCAAGCCAATATACACTGCATAATGAGTGAACCCAACGGGGCAAAAGGATGAAAATTTTTTTCAGGTAGTAATCTTTCCTCATGCATAAGGGGCAAAACAATTTATGGGGGGGGTGGGGGGAAGGGTTGGAAAACCAATTTTTAAAGGGGTGAAGTCAACCCCAACCAACCAATGCAGCAGGGGGGTGTCCACATCTATAACCGGGGGGGTTATAAAAGAATATGCATTTTAAAAGGGGGGGGGTTTTTAAAATTTTTTCCATTTTCCAACTTTTCTAGGGAGGGAACAAAACTTCCTCCCTTAATTTTTTGGCCACTTTTAAAAGTGACCCTTTTACTTTGGGCATAAACAAACGGGGGAATCCGGGGTTTTGGGGGGCGGGGGAAGAGTTGGGGTTTGATAAAGGGGGTTTTGTTGAAAAATTTTTTGGGGGAACGGAAAAATTTAAATCATTTTTTTGGGGTTTTTTTTTTTTAAAAATTTCCGGGGGCCTGGGGTAGGGTTAAGGGGAAAACCCGGGTAGGTGGAAATTTTCAGGGGAAAAACCTTCCTTTCGGGGGTTGTACAAAAACAGGGAGATCATTTTAAGTAAACAAATAATACCACCTCGGGGGACTCCAAAACCCCAAAGGGGGGGGGGGGGGGGGATTTAAAAGGGGGGGGCAAAAAATTTGGGGGGGGGTTCAAACTAAAACTTTTCCCTTTACAAAACTACTAAAAACCCAAAACAAAAATAAAAACCGGGGCTAAATTCCATCAAAAAAGTACAACAACCCTTTTTTAAATCATAATTAACAAAATTTAAAAAAAAAGGGTTTACTAAAAAAAAAGAAGGCAAAAAATAAAAGGGGGGGCCTACATATGGGGGGGGAAATTGCATCTGGTTTACACCCATGTGGGGGTTGATGGGCATCTATGAAAGTTTGCATTTTGAAACTTTTTACTGATGATTGACTTTAAAACCTATTTTTTTAAAATGTATTTGATTATAGATCCTCCATGTATTTTTTGCCTTCATTTGTTTTTTTTAAATTATATTTTTTTTAAAAGGGTTATTTAATAAAGTTTAAATTTGTATATTTTAAATTGGGAAAAAACCTCCTTTTATTTTTTTTAAATTTTAAACAAATATGAATTTTTTGGGATAGTAAAAAATTTGTGAAATTTATTTTTTTTTGGGTTTTAAAAATTAGACCTCAGAAATAAATGCCAAAAGGGGCCTTCTTTCTGATACAAAAACAACAAATAAAACTGCTCGGGCTCTTCTTTTTTTGGGCCGGATCGAAAGCTTTTGATATAAAAACCCAATTTAATGTGACGGGTTCCGTTTAAATAACAACTTAAAGGGACTCTCTCCCCTATAGAAGGGGTTTTTAAAATGGTTTTTTTTCCTGGGGGGTTTTTTTTCCCTTTTTGTATTTTTACACATTACATTTTGACGTTTGAAAATCTTAGTGAAAACCCAAATCAAAAAGGGGAATTTGTTTCTATAAAAAAAGTAGGGCCCAACCTAAAAACTAAATAAAACACAGACCAAAAAATTTTTAGATTTCTTTTTTTTTGTTATTTTTTTAAATTGCTATTCCTTATGGAACGTTTTGGATAAATTTTGACAGCGAATATTTTTGGGGCAAATACCAAAAAATCGGGTCAAAAATTTCCTAATAATAAAAATTTAAAAAAAAAACAGAACAAAGTCTAAAAACTAAATGGGAAAAAAAAAAGGGAAATAAAGAAAAAACACAAGTAAAAATCCCTCTTTCTTTTTTCCCCTTCACCCTTTTTCTTTTTCTAATTTATTTTTTTGCCCATTTCCCAAAAATAGTTTTCTGCTACAAAGGCCCAACTTTTCGTTTTTCCCCTCAAACCCCACAAATTTCAGAAACTCAAGGACCACCCCTTGTACCAAGCCTGTTAAATGAACAGGGGCTTTTGTTAGTAAAAAATCTATAATTTACAAACCTTTATTTGGGGAAAGACAGTTTAATTTTCAGAAATAAAGGTATTTTTTAAATTTTTTCTGTGCTTTTTTTCTTCGTGTTAACCCTGGGGGGAAATAAATCATTTTTCTCCACTGTTGTCATCAAACCCCTGCAATACATTCATAGATGTGCTAAGAAAAAAATTTTCCCCCACAAAATTTAAAAAAATTAAAAGACCAAAAGTTAAACAATGACTGGGAAATTGATTTTGATGAAAGGTCAATGTCAAATTTAAACCAAAAGATTAAAAACAATTCCCCAAAATTGGACCCAAAAACATAATTGGGGGTTGGTTTTTTTTTTGGTTTTGGGAACCCTTATTGCAATTGGGCATGAAAATCACTTCTGGTGTGACATCTAACATCATATCCAACATAACTTCTGGTTTCCAAATGTTACCACTATGTTGTGTACACAGAAGTGGGGTTGGGCCCAACAAATGCCTGTCCCCTTCCCATTTTTCTGTTCCTATAATAGAGGGGTAATATAGGGAGACAAAAAAGGGTTTTTCCCATGTGCCCCAGACATTGCATCAAATTATCCCTCCCAAAAAACATGCTGAAAGAATGAAGGTAAGATATTTTTGGTTCCCTTTTTTAAAACGTTTTCCACTATTTGTCCAGAAAAAGGAAAAAAAAAAAACAAAATTAAATAATTTTAAAGGAGTTTCTCATTAACTTTCCCCTTTCCCAGTGCCCCGGAAAGTTGAACTGAGGGGCGGGGCCTTTTTGGTCTGGTTCTGCCCCTCTCCCCCCCCCCCATCACACACGGGCACAAACGAAAATTTCTATACAGGGGGGGGGGGGGGTTTGCCCCCGAGTTCCCCCTGTGGTGCCTCCCTAGGTCCTTTTGAAAGGGAAGGGCTGATCGGGAAGGAAAAGGGGAAATATGAAGCTGGCAAATTAGAGAAAGGGGGGATGCATTTTTTCCCTAAAAACCCCCTGCTTACCCTTTACAAGTCTCCACATCTCCAGAAACCCAACAAGGGCATGTTACTTTTACTCAGGATGTTCCCTAATACGGGAGAACAAAAAGAAATCAACCGGATTTGTATATTTTTTAAATATATTCAATTCCAAAGACATATCAGGATTATAGAAAAAAAAGGGGGTCACTGCGTCACATCAAACTGTGAAAGGGGAGCAGGGGGAAAAGCGGGAAACACCGGGGTTAAAATCCAGCACTCAAACCAGACCCAGAGTCCTCCCTCCCCCCCCCCCTCCCCTACAAAATGCTTTCCCTGTGCGGAGGGGCCCCCTTTTTTTTTCCCCCGCCCCCTTGTCTTAAAAAGGTAAATAAATCTTTTCAGCCCTGACACCAAAAGATAAGGATCAACGGGTGGGCACAAATAAGATTTAGAAGCTAAAGTAGTAATACTAACAGGGCAAACCTCAAAATCATTAAAACCCATTTGAAATGAACATATAGGCAAAGCTGCTTTTTTTTTTAAAAGATTTTTAAAAATTTTAAAACCCTTTCATTGTAGCGGACAACCCCTTTAAAAATAATAAAGAAATTAAAATCTTAAGGGCGGCCCCTTTTTAAACCGGGGAACATTTTGGTTACATTATAAAATTTGCCCAAGGTTTTTAAGACTTTTTTTTTTTTCCCCCCATAGAAACCCAAACAAATTTCCCCTTTTTAAATTTTAAATATAGTGCTCTAAAAAAAGTGACTTTTTTTCCAACCCAAATTAGAAACTATTTTCCAAAAATTGGGGACCTTTTTTACCTTTTACCCTGGGAAGGACAGTATCAAACACTTTTGCAGACTACAAAACCACGGGCCCTTGGATAAAAAACGGGTTATTTTAAAATTTTTTTTTAAGGCTCAATTTCTAAAAAAGCTTTGCGGGTAACATTTAAAGGTATTTTTTTCCTTCACATATTGGGGTAGAAAAATCTCTTAAAAGTTTCCAAAAAAAATTTTTAACCATTTTATTGTTTCCCAAGCTTACTGGTATATAATAAAAACCAAGGTCTTTTTTAAAAATTTGTCACCACAATTGGTCCTGCACAATCCTTTGACACTAGGTGTGTCATTACACAATTCCTAAGTCTTATAAACAGGGGCCCAGAAAAAAATGAATTTAACTGAAACTTTAAGTACTGTTTGGTGCACCCATCTTGGTCAAAATTAATTTTATTTAGTTTAGAAAAATTTTTCTACTACTTTTAAAGCCAGGGGAATTTTAAATTTAACAAAGTATTTAAATTATCAGTATCAGTATTATCAGCACTACTACCAACTATAAAAGCAAATAACCCTTATTTTGAATAAACAAATGTGAAAAACCCATTCATAGTTTTTGACCTTTTTTTGAACATCAGTCACTTTTTTTATTAATGAAATTTTTTTCTGTCTTTCAAGCTCTGCCCTTTTTTTTGTACTTGGGTACTCCTTTTTATATCATCATTTGACAATAAATTGCAATGTTAAACATGTACTTGCCCTCCAAACCTTAAATTATTTTTTTTTCTTTTTATATAAAAATTTATTGGGGCAAATTTTTTTCCCAAAAATTTTTCCTTTAAACAGTAAAACACCCCCAACAAACCGACTTTGTTAGTCTTTACAGGATCCAATAAACCCAAAAAATTTTTTCAGGTGTTTCCAAATTTGGTCCATAAAATAGTCCTGCAAAAAGATGAGGAAAATCCTCCCGTTGCAGTTGATGCAGAACCATGACCCCAATCAATGTCTGTTATCACTACTGTACCAGCCGGTGGAGCCTGCTTTGCTTGTTTGTGCAGCTGATTCTCTATTTTCTATATTGAGGGTCTATAGATTAGAAAAAAAAAGTCTCTTTCATTTCCCAAAGGGACCTCAATTTTGTCCTTTTTTGCTTGTTTAGACTTCTGCCTTTGTGTGAACGTAATTTTAACCCCTTACTGACATAAAACTAAGACCCAAAATTGTTTCAAAACCGAAGGGGAATTTCGTTTAGAATTTCGGGAAAAACTTGGGGTTTCTGAACGAATCGAAGTTTGGGGGACTTGGGTGAACGAAGTGTGCTTTTGATTGATAAAATGGCTGCGGGGCACAGGGCCCCAACATGGGGGCAAAGCACTCGGGGAAAGGAAGAAGGGCAAAACCCTGCATGACATTTTCCCAGAGATAAAAGCCAACAGAGCCCGGGGGGGGGATTCTGTGAGGGCCAACCCGGCCACTAAAAATTCCGGGCACGAGCTGGGGCTCATACCGTCCACTGTACTGATCGGGTTAAGTGTCTGCCGGGCTGATTGTTGTTTGAAAACTGTTTTTTTATACAGCGTTTTTTGGGGGTGTCTCAGTTTGGGTCTCAGAGACTGCATCTTTTAAAACGTTCTATTTCTGATTTTTTTGGGTATTGGATCTGAAATCCAGTGTGCGTCCACTGCAGCGGGCATATAAAATTTAAATTCTATTTTGCCCCACAGCACTTTAATATCCAAGGGGAATCAAGCCATTTCCTGTTGTTTTCATTTAAAGAAACAGGGGTTTTTAAATACAAATACCATTTCATTTTTGGTGCTCAATTTTTTGGGCCCCAATTTACACCCAAAGGGTTAATTAAGCTTTTTTTTTCAGCGTTTTAAATCCAAAGAAACCGTCTTTTTCAACCCCAAAATTTAAAATACTTTTTTCCGTACAAAATTTCACAAGCAAAAGGTTAATTAAAAATTTTTATCTCTTTTTGTTAGCGTAAAAAACACGCCTTGTAAACCTACAAAGCTACTATTTTTTTGGGGCTAAATTTTTGGCGCGCTTTTTCACCCGGGGGTTTAAATTAAAGCTTTTTTTTCACTGTTTTGACCCCAAAAACCCCGGTCATTTTCAACGCCAAAATATATACTTTTTTTCCTGTAGCATAATTCACAACAAAGGGAAAATTTTAAAAATTTTTAAAACCTTTTTGTGAAACGTAAAAAAAAAACGCCATTTTAACAACGCTACAAAGCTAAAAATTTTGGGGGTTTAAATTTTTTCCCGGCAATTTACATCCGGGGGTTTTAATTAAGCTTTTTTATTCGTGTGGGCCAAAAACCCGCATTTTCAACGGCCAAAATAAAACATTTTTCCTGTAGCAAAATTTCCCCCAAAAAAAGGGTTTAATTAAAATTTTATCTCTTGTTGTGGGCGAAAAAAAAAAACCGCCTTTTGTAACACCCCACAAACTACAGTTTGGGGGGCCCCAATTTTTTGGGCGCAATTTACACCAGGGGTTTTAATTTTAAGCATTTTTTTTTCAGTTGGGGTCCCCAAAGGTAAAAGAAAATTTTTTTACCGGCCAAAAAAGGAAGGGAAATTTTTTTTCTTTTTTTAGAAAAAATTTTTCAAACCCCGAAGGTTAATTTTTTAACCTTGGGTTTTTGCTTTTTTTCAGTTTTCCCCAAAAAGTTTTTAAGGGCCAAAAAAATTTTTTTTTCCCAAAAAACCAAAGGTTTAATTAAAATTTTATCTCTTGTTGTTTTTAGCGTAAAAAAAAAACCCCATTGTAACACGCAAAAAAAGCACTAGTTTGGTGGGGTTTCAATTGTTTGGCGCAATTTTTTAAATCCGGGGGGTTAAATTTAAAGCGTTGTTTTTTCAGCTGGGGTGTTTTCCCAAGAAACCGTCATTTTCAAGGGCCAAAAATATAAAAATTTTTTTCCCTGTAGCAAAAATTCACAAGCAAATTTTAAATTTACAATTTTATCTCTTGGTGTGGCGAAAAAAAAAAAAACACCAATTAAACACGCTAAAAAGCTACATTTTTGGGGTTCCCAAAATTTTTTGCCAACTTTACATCCGGGGGTTAAATTTTAAGCGTTGTTTTCAGTTGTATATAAAAAAAACCCGTTTTTTAAACCCCGCCAAAAAAAATTTTTTCTGTAGCTGTTATATCCAAGGGAAAACCGTTTTTTTAACCAAAAATAAAATTTTTTCCCGTAAAATAATTTTTCAAACCAAAGGGTTTAAAATTTAAAATTTTTATCTCTTTTTGGGTTTTAGAAAAAAAAAACACGCCATTGTAACACGCTACAAAGTACTATTTTTGTGGGGCCAATGTTTTGGGCAATTTACATCCGGGGGTTAAATTTAAGCGTTGTTTTTTCAGCTGTGGTGACCCCAAAGGGAAACCGCCCATTTTAAAAAACTCCAAAAAATATAAAATTTTTTCCCTGTACATAATTTTCACAAAGCAAAGGGTTTAATTACAATTTTATCTCTTTTTTGGTAGCGAAAAAAAACACCCCCTTTGTAACACGCTAAAAAAAGCTACATTTGGGGGGCCTAAAAATTTTTTGGGGGCGCAATTTTACATCCAGGGGTTAATAAGCTTTGTTTTTCACCTGGGGGTTGATCCCAACAAGAAAAATTTCTTTTTTTTCAATTTCCCAAAAAAAAATTTTTCCCCCAAATTTTTTTTTCCTGTGCAAAATTTCACAACAAAGGTTTTTAATTAAAATTTTTTATTCTTGTTGTGAAACGTAAAAAACACCCCAAATTGTAACACGCTAAAAAAGCTACAAATTTGTGGTGCTAAATTTTTTGGCCGCAATTTACATCCAGGGGTTAATTAACCCTTTGTTTTTCAGCTGTTTGACCCAAAAAACCGAATTTTCAAAGGGCAAAATATATTTTTTTTTCCTGTAGCATAATTCAAAAAGCAAATTTTAATTACAATTTTAACTTTTGGGGGTGGCAAAAAACCCACGCCAAAACCCGCCCAAACAACCGGGTTTGTGGTCCTCATTTTTTGGGCGGCAATTACAACCCAGGGGGTTTAATTAAAGGGGCCCGGGTTTTTCGCCTTAGGCCCAAAAGGGGAAACCCGCCCCTTTTTTTTTTGCAAAATAATCCCCCTTTTTTTCCGGGCTACCCTTAACCCGGGTTCAAAAAATTTTTAAATCCGGGGTGGGGGAAAAAAAAAAACAAACCCCTTTGGGGGGTTAAACACACAAAGCCCCAAAATTAGGGGAAGGAATTTTTTTCAAAAATCTAAAATCGGGCCGGGAAAAAATTTAAACCCTTGCAGGCAGGGTACCAAGGAAACCGCACAAGGGGAAAAAACCCGGAGCTTAAATTACAAAGAAAAGGAAACCAAATCTCGGGGTTAAGGGCCCCAAAAAGCAGCCCAGAAACCAAAACCAAGCTCTTTTTTGGGGGTGGCCAGGGCTGCAAAAACTTCCCCAGGGTTAATTAAGGTTGTTTTTTCCAGGTGGGTGAAAAAGGTCACAAACGGAAAATAAAAAACAAATTTCCCGGTAGCATTAAATTCCAAAAAAGGCCGAAGGGAAAATTACGAAAATCTCCGGGTTGGGGGCCCCCTAAAAAAACACGCTTTGAACCAGGGCCAAACAAAGGGGCAAAATTTTGGGCCCCCCCCTAAAAGTTTCCCAAAATTTTCACCAGGGTTAATTTAAGGGGGGCCCGGTTTTTAAACGGGGGGAACCCCAAAAACCTTTAATTTTAAAGCCAAAAAAATAAAACATTTTTCCTGGTAGAAAAATTTCCACCCAACCCAAAGGGGTTTAAATTCAAACCAAAGAGGGGCTAGAAAAGGGGGCAAGAAACCCCGGGGCTAAAAAAGGGCCCGGGGTTTTGGGGGCTCAAACTTTTGCCCAATTTAAATCCAGGGAATAAGCTTGGGGTTTTTGAAGTTGTCCCCTCCGGGGAAAAGAAATTTTGGGGCCCCGGGCCGGGGGAAGAAAAATTCGGGGTGGCCATGATTCAAACCGAAGGTTTAATAAGGGGAAACCGTTTGGGCTTTATAAAAAAGGTAAAATTACCCCAGTTTTTTAAAACGGCCTTGCCCAAGTTCCAAATTTTTCACCAACAAAAAGGTTAATTACAAAAAACTCTTTTTGGGTTGGTACCCCGGGTTAAAAAAACACCCCTTGGTCCCCCCGCACCAAAGCTACTTTTTGTGGGCCCCTAATTGGGGGCCCCACCCCCAATTCCTTAACCCCAGGGTTTTTAAAGCTTTGGGGTTTTAGCTGGGGAAAACCCCAAAGGAAAACCCCGGTCTTGCCAACCCCCCCAAAATATTGGTTTTTGGGGGGGGTGGGCATAATTCCCCGGGGGAAGGGGGGTTAAACAAATCCCGGTGGTACGGGCCGGAAAAAACACGGGGGGGTTAAACACCCTACAAAGGGGATGGGGAGTTGGGCTTCAATTTTTTTGGGGGGCCAAAAAACCAGGGGGGAAATTTAAGGGCCGGGGTTTTTCAGGGGGACCCCAAAAAAACCCCGGGGGCCAATTTCAAGCCAAAAATAACTTTTTTTCGGGGTTAAAAGGCTCAAAAACCGGAATTTCAACCCAAAATAATACTTTTTCCGGCCAAAATTCAAACAAAGGGTTTAATTTACAAAACTTTTTTTACCCGAAAAAAAGGAATTGAAGCAGAACAAAACTTTAGGGGTGGCCCAATTTTTTGGGCCCGGCAAATTTACCCAGGGGAACAAACTTGGCAGCCGGGGTAATGCCAAAAAAACCGGGGGCCCTTTTCCTAACCCCCCAAAAATAACAACCCGAGGCCCAAAAAACCCAACCCCAAATTTAATTTAAAATTTTTAACTTTTGGGTTGGGGGGCGTAAAAAAACAGGCAATGGTAACACCTAAAAAAGCTAGAAATTTGTGGTTGCTAAAATTCTTTTCCCCGCAAAAAAACACCCGGGGGGTTTAATTAAGCTTGTCTGCATTGTACTCAGTAAAAAAAAACTTTGTTTTTTAAACCGCCACAAGAAAAATTTCTGTACAAAATTTCATACCCGGGAAGGTTAATTAAGCCGTTTGTTTTTTTATTTTCCCGTAAAATACACAGTTTTTTTAAAACGGCACATAAAAAGTAAATTTTTTCCCTGCCCATTTTTTGAAGGGGGAAAATTTAAATTTTTAAAGGGGTTTACCAAGTTTTGTTACTGGGTTCTTTTGGCTTCAAATAAAAGGGTGTTTTTTTATCATATAAAATTTATCTTCATAAAAACAGGGTCTGTACTTTTTAAAAAAACAAACTTTAATTTCAGAGAGAGAGGGGGCAGGCTCTTTTCACCTGCGAGGGGCAGGGGGCACAAAACTTTCCAAAGGCCCAAAAACGCAGAAACAGAAAAAGGGAAAACTTTGCAGCAGGGGGCCCCTCCGGTGGGGGGCCACAATTTCCCCGCTGTCATCTAGGGGCCGGGTGTCCGGACTCCCCAACCCAAAGGGGTTTTCTTGTTTTGGTTTTGATTTGGGTCAACCACTTCCTCCCGGGATGACATCTAAACCCCCACCCCAAAGAGTGGGTGGGAACGTCAACACAACCCTTATTTTGGCATGGGCCCGTACCCGGGTCAGCCAGCCCACCCCCTGTCCTCAACCCCCCCCTGTCCCCCAATTGGGGTTTTTTCCCCTCACCAGAGATCTACTATGTGTTTTCGGGGGCCTCAAGCGCCACTATATAGCGAGGATGAAAAATTTTTAGAAGCAGAAAGAAACCTATTTGGGGCAGCGAAGAAATGGGGCAATATCCCCTGTTTTCTTGCAGTAGGCGGAAAGTTATTGATGTTAGCGTGGCATGGAGGTCATTTTGGGTGGGGGGTCACCCTTTCTGCATACCAAGCCCGGTGATGAGGACAGAAATTTGACGAAAAACCCCAAATAGATAGATGTACCGACCCCCTTTTGGGAGCCGGGGTGAGGAAAGGGGCTTCTCTTTCGTCAGGAGAAAAGGGCGTCAGCTTGCCTTTCAGGCAGCGGGGGCACCCAAGAAGTGGGTCGGGGGGCCGTGATTCCACCCGGGAAAAGGGCAGCAGTGTGAGGTGGGGAGCCAAGCGGCCACGGGAAAAAAAACCCCGTTCGCAGGCCCAAGAAAGTAGGGGCAACGGGGGTTTCAGCGAGGCACCTGTGGCAGTAGTCACCCCATTTGCGGAGCGTTGGTGGAAAAATCCGATACTGGGCAGTGGGGCAGTTCTTTGCTAAAAACACCGGGGGTACCGAAAAGGGGAAAATGTTAAAAACTGTAAGCAGAAATGAAGCGTGGCCAGGGACCCAAACCCGTTGGCCCCAAGGGGCCCCTGCCCCAACACATCCAGGCGTCCCCCATCCGTTGGCCTTTGGAGAAACGTGGCTCAATGTGGGGGCCCAAACCTCCCGCGCAGAAACAAGAAAGAAAGGCAGCAGCCCCCATTGGCACGCCCCAAATTGAAACCCCCCCAGAAAAGGGCTCCCCCACCCGGGCATTTTTGGGACTTTTTTCCCCTTTTGACATAAATTCCCGGTCCGGGAAGGGCTCCTGCTCCCCCGCTCCCATGGTTTTCCAAACGGGTTCTTTCACCGAGGGCGATTGCAAAGAGAAAAACAGTATCGCCCCAACCATCCAAAAGGTGCAGCACCCTAAACCTTTGCCCTGTCCAATTTGGGGGGGTACTACAGTCCCTTCCTTTCCAAAGGGTGGACCCCGCACCTTTTCAGAAAAAAAAAAAGGCTTGTGCCACCCCGGATGGGGGTTTTCCAAAAACCTAATTTTTTTTAAAAAAGGCAGCCCCAGCACTTCAAAAATAGGGAGAACCCGAAGGTGGGCCAGCCCTTTGACTTATCTTGGGTTTCCCAAAGGGTTTGAAGGGGCAGCGCGGACTTCTGGGCTGTAAATTTCCGGTCGGGCCAGTACTTTGCCCCTTAAAAAGGGCCCACGGGTGAATTTTTTTCCCGGGCCCCCGGCACACCAAAAAACCTTTGGAAACAAGCCCGCCGTTTTCCCTTCCTCCACTTTGTCGAACTCGGCTTCCTGGGGCCAATGTCCCCCCTCCTCCTCTCCCCCCACCATCTCAGCCCTACAATATTTGCCCCCATCATACCAATTTGAGGGCACAGGGGTGTCACGCGGGGTTCTAAAAACCGGGCCCCCTTTCCTTGGGGCGAACAAAATCACACAGGGAGGAATTTGCTCCGCATCTTTCAGCAAGAAATCGATGTTTTGTTTTTCTCCGCACCAACTGCAAATCGGAACCATGGTAAACGGAAAAGGGGGAGGAACAGGGTGCCCGGGTTTGCTGCACCGAGGAGGGTTTGGTCCTTTGCGCCCTGAAATGGCGAAAGGTTAAAATCAGGTTGTAAAAAAGGTTCCGAAGTCTTCCACCGATCTTCCAAGATTCTAAAAATTTGGCCAGGAAACTGTGCATGCACTTTAATCCCATTCGTACAAAAGGAAAAAAACCCCACCTCGATTTGCAGGGCAAACCCGGCCTCCCCCCAACCACACTCTGAAATGAAAATTTTTTCCCACCCGTTGGGAAATTTCCAGCCTGCAAAATTTTGGACCGACGGTTTTAAAACAGAAAAAGGGGGCCATTAAAAGATTTTTTGATGATCCAGGCAGCCCAAAGTATTCCCCTGTGTAACTTTGATGTCGGGCCATTTGGCAGCTCTTTCGGACACCTGCCGTTTTTTGGGGGGAAAATTTGAGGAGGTACTTTATTTGTCAGTCGCCAGGACTAGGGATGAATAACTTCTTTCCCACTGTTTTAAATTCCCCGGGAAAAAGATCTGAAAAATCTCCCCGGGGCAGGGGATGGAGACGTGGCAACTCCCCCGGGGGCCCCCATGGGGCCCCGGTTTGGGGACGAAATGGGAGGGGGAGAGTAGGAGGGGCCCTTTTGGAGCAGAAGCTTTTGTTTTGGTAAAATGAGGGGTTTTTTCTACCGGGGTGACAAGAGAGGGGGAGCGGGAGCATTTGGAGGGGGGCTAATAATAAAGGAAAAAACGAGGCAATGACCCGCAACCCGTGGCAGTAAAACAGGGGGAGATGGGGGCAGGGAGCCCCCCTCGGAGTAAACTTTGCAGATGGCCCCCAGCATGCTGTTTTTGGCCTGGCTAGGACAGCCGAATAGTCCATCCGGAAGGGGGATAAATTTCCGGGCTCTCCACCCTTTTGGGGAACCCCCCGCAAACCCCGGGTCCAAAAGGGGAAACCCCTTTTTTTCCCATCTATTGGAGGGAGGACAAATTTAAAAAACAAAAATATAGGAAACCCCTTCCGTAGCCGGGTTGCCATTTGCCCATGTGCGGCATGGGACCTCCTTTAAACAGGTCTGTCCGAGGTTTTTCAGCCTCAGGGTACTATTTCCCCCAAACGGCGGGGCTGGGGGAAGGTGGGGGGTCGGAGAAGAAACCAGCCCCATAGCAGAAACCTAAGTTTTGGAGTCACTGATGAGCACTTCCTTCACCCGCCTAGTGAGGAGGGCAGTCCCAGCACAGCAGAAAGGAAACCTGGGGGCAGCCCCTTTAACCAACGGGTGGGGGCCTACTTGGAAAGCACTCTGCCCCCCCCAGTTAAAAAAAACCGCGGACAAACTGGGAAAGCCAAACGGGGATTTTGGGGCCCCGGCAACTTGCCAGTTTTCAGTGAGAACCCTGTCCTGCCCGTTAGAAATTGTGGCATAAAATGGGGTTGTTCGGGTTGGGGGCCGGGCCATCTTTAAACCCCAAAAAAGGAGAACCCCCTTTCCCCGGGGGAAAATGGGAAACGACTACCTTTGCCCCCCCAAGATGAATCATGCGGGGGATCGGCCAGTTTTTTCCCACACACCAATCCCTTAGGGGGCCAGACTACACGGGCCATGACGCCTCACCCAAACTGTGAAAAATTGAGTCGGGGTTTCAAACAACCTGCCTCAGCCACTTTTTCTGATGTTTCCCCACCCGCCTGTTTGCCCCCAAAACTGCGGGACAGTTTGCCTCCACCCTGCCACCAACCATCTTACCAGGAACTGGTATTGCCACCCACCTCCAAAACCCCTTTTTCCATTGTCCCACTGCCCAACCTCATGCTGCTGCTGGTGGCTGCTCCCCCGGTGACCCCCACACTGTGCCCATTTTTGGCCACTCCTGACCTCATGCTGTTCTCCTGCTGGCCGTCCCCTCCACTCTCGGTCATTGTCCACTTCCAGGGGCCCTACCCAGTTTTTCCCCACCTCCCCAGAAGGGTGATTTGTCCCACTTTTGACCTAAATGGTGCCCCGGGGACCTAGACACTGTGTCATTTTGCCATTTTCTGACCTCATGCTGCGCCGCCTTACCCCCCAAACTCCGTCAGGGGTGCCATTTCTTGGCCTACTAAACTGTTTTCCCACCCCCCAGAATGTCATTGTGCCACTGCTGACCTCTTTCTGCTGCTGCCAGGGACCTACCACTGTGTCTTTTGTGCCACTGCCCTGCCCTAATGCGCTGCTGTGGCTCCCTCCCCTGACCTACACACGGTAAATTGTCCACTGTTTTGCCCCAAAAATCTGCTGCTGGGCTCTGCCGTAACCTCCACATTTGTTCATTGTGCCACTGTCTGACCCCCATGCTGTGTTTTTGCTGTTTGCCGTGACCTACACCCCCTTTTCCCCAATTTTTAAAACTGCCTGACCTCTTTCTGCTGCTGGGGCTGCTGCCGTGACCTACACACTGTGTCAATTGGGGCCACTGTCTCCCTCATGCTGCGGCCTGGGGCTGCTCCCCGTGCCCTCCACACTGTTCATTTGCCCACTTTTGGCCCAACTCCTGTTTTTTGCCCCCCCTCCCAAATGTGATTGGGGCCATTTCTGACCCTAAATCTGCGGGGCGGGGGGCCCCCCCGGTGCCCTTTCCACACTGTTTTCATTGTCCCACCTGTGGAAAAACCCCCTTTTTTTCCACCTCCAGAATGTTATTGCCCCCTTTTTTCCCGATTTTCATGCTCTGCTGGGGGTGGGGAGGGGGGAAAAATTGGGGGGGGTTTGGGGGCCCTTTTGGGGTTGGGGTGTGGGGGCTCTGCCGGGGGAACCTACACACTGGTCATTTTCCCATTTGTTGCCTATTCCTGTTTTTTTTCCACCTCCAGTTTTCCATTGGGGCCCACTGCTGACCTCATGCGGGCTCCCTTTTGGCTGTTTGCCTTTACCTACACACTGTGCCCATTGGCCACTGTCTAAACCCCCATGTTTCTGCTGGGGGCGCTGCCTGACCCTACACCCCGTGCATTTTTGGCCATTTGCGGGAACCTCATGTCCCGGGGGCCTTTTGGTGCCTACAAAACTTGTAATTGGTGCCACTGTGGGACCCCCCCAATTGCTGCGGGCTGGGGGCTGTCCGTGACCTACACCCCTTGCCATTGTCCCACTGTCTGCCCCTCATGCTGCTGCTGTGGCTGCTCCCCTGACCTACACACGTGTCATTTTTCCCAACTGTCGACCCCCAGGGCCGCTGCGTTACCCTCCCACACCCCTTTTTCTTTGGGCCCACTGTCTAACCTAAAGCGGGCTGCTTCCCCTTTTGACCTCCACACTTGCCCATTGTGCCATTTGTCCTTAAAACCTTTTTTTTTTTGCTTTTTTTTTTTCCCCTTTTTGCATTTATTTTTTTTTTAAACAACATTTTTTTTCATTTTTTTTTTTGTTGGTCCTTTTTTTTTTACTTTTTTTCTTTTTTTTTTTTTTTTTTTTTTTTTGGTTTTTTTTTTTTTTTTTTATATTTTTTATTTTTTTTTGGCCGCCGCCAATATTAAAATTCATTGTGCCACTGTCTAAACCCCCTTTGGCTTGGGGCCCTGCCCCGTCACCTCCAAACTCTGTCAAAAAGGGGTTGCCCCCCTGGCTCTCAGTTTTTTTTTTTCCAGCTTTCTCTGGCTTTACTTTATAAGGCAACATTCCCCGGGCTTAATTTTTTTGGTCATTTTTTTTGCCCTCTAAGTCCCCCAGGGTTTTTTTATAGTAAAAGCGTTCTAAGAGGGGGCGGCAAGTCATGTGTGTGTCATACTAAAACACAACATTGTAAAAGACCAAACCAAGCTCCCCCCTGCTTTTTTAAGGGCATGGCACAACTTTTTCCCTACAGAAACCCGCAGGCCTTTTGCACCCTTGAATACGGGTTTTTTTTAAATGTGATTCGTCCCGAAGTAATTGGGGACGAAGTTATTTTTTTGGCAAGAAATTGGGCGAAGTGAAAAAAAAACAATTTTGGGGGAAATTCGCCCATCCTAATAGACAAAACCCATACATCATGGTCAAGAAGGGGCCCCCGCAAATTGACATATTTTAAACTGTATGCCCAAAAAAATTGTGCAGGCTCAAAAGCAAAGCCCCCCATGGCAGGGGCATCAGCTGAATATTCCCTCTGGGCCCCTTTGCTCTGTTATTTTAACCTTTGGGCATTTTTTTCCCTTTCGGTAAAAAGGCCAAATTCCCCCCTTTGGATGTTTACGGTCAATACACTGTGCAGCCAAGGGAAAGACAAGGGAGTCCCCCCTTTTTCCCGGCTTTGGCCCCCCACAGCGTTTTTGGGCAGGGTGCCAATTCCCTTTTCCTTACAATCAAAAAACCCCCTAGACAGGCTTTCCGGTTGCCTTTTAAATCACTATGGCAGTACAGCTATGTAATGACAAGTATGTTTTGGAACATAATATTGAAAAAAGCAATCTATAGATTGGTGAGTAAAAACCCCTTTATGGGGCCCAATAAAAGAAAAAAAAAGAAGCAAAAAAGCAAAAAAACTAAATAAACACACACATAAAAAATAAAGTAATACATGTATACTACCCTTTTCCCATTACAAATGACAACTGCCCCAAAAAAGATGAAAAATTAATAAAGCATGCATATTTGGTATAAGCATGTGTGTAACGACCTAGGTTATAAATCTTCATGTTATTTAATCTGATGAGCACCTTTAAAAAAAAAAAAACAATGACAAAATGGAGATTTTTGTTCATCTTACAACAAAATGGTACAAAAAGTGATCAATAAATGCTTAAGTGGTACAAATCTTAAAGTTAGTTAAAAAAAAAACCACACAGTTCTGTATGCAAAATAAAGTCTGCACTATTAAAAGATAGACAATAAAAACTTAAAAAAAGTTCTACAACATAAAAAACTATATAAATTGGGTATTGCTGTAACTGTATCAAACCATGAAGTAAAACTAATGTGTCATTTAAACTGCAGAATAAGTGCTGTAAAAAATAAAAATAAAAACACTACCAGGATTTTCTTCAACCTCCCTCCTAAAAAATGGATTGAAAGATAATCAAAAAGCCTTGTCCCCCACAAAATGGTACTAATAAAAATTGCAGATCACAATGCAAAAAACAATATCTATTGTCGCTCTGTCACATATCCCCCCCCCCTCTTTGATACAGACCATAGGTCTCTTTCACCCTACACAAACATCTCTCCAGGGTCAAAACAATTACTGTACTTTGAGGAACACGCTTACATAACTCACACTGCCCTCTGTTTCCATGGGCAGGAACCACACTCTTCTCATGCATTTGCCTACTCCCTAATGAAGTCCAGCCACTGTTCCCATTACAACGATGAGGATTTTTCGCACTCTCTCTCTCACGTCTGTCTCATTGTCCTGAAGCTCTGGACCTGCAGTATCACCATGAGAGCCAGACTTCTCCGCATCACCAAGCTTCTGGTTCTCACTGATCAACTCCTGACCTTGGGGCTCAGCTACCTTTTCTACTTCCTCTGCACTAGCACCTCCTGTGGCACAATGTACCTCCATGCCACCGATAACCTGCAGATCAGTAATCATAGGGTAATTGCAGACAATTGCTCCATCAAGGACCTCCCTACAGATTATCTCAGCATCCTTATTGGGTGCGTTTATGATGTCCGAGGACTCACTCGTCCGTCCATACCTCTAACTCACAACAGCAGGGTAACTACATTCAAAATCTGTTTTCTCCTCTGCAGGCATTACCCTTGCATGATTACAGGTGTCACTGGCAATCACATGAGCTTTACAGCCCACAACAGGTATTTGACCCAGGGTGACCATCTCAGCATGCTTACATCTCACTATAGGAGGCACAAAACCATGCATGCTCTGCAATAAATACCGCCACCCAATCCGCATGCAAGCTACTAATTCCAGAGTCACCACTGACAACCTCTATAGACAATTTGTCTGTTACAATGACATTACTGGGCACCTCAGTGTTAGAGGACACATTCCCCTGTACACACTTCTCACCAGTTCTGTCTAGCAACAGACCCTCTGCAGCAAAATGTGGAGAGGTTTCCTTCACATCCCCTGTAGCAGTCTCTAAGGGAGAACTCTCAGTTTCTATCCGGGTCACTCATATATCTTGCACAACAACACGTTGATACCATGCACTGCAGTCAATAGCAGATATATTTATAAATCAGATATTAGTCCTAGCAGCCTGGCCACCATCCTTATGGTTCTCCTACTCATGCACCAAACTGGCTGTGTTCACATTAGGCAACTCTGTCATGTTTTTATAGACAGGGGGCATATTATCTACAAAGGGCAATATACTGGGGGCGTATTAACTACAATGGCCCTATACAGCAGACATTTTATCTACAGGGGCCATATACAGTGGGCATTTTATTTACAGGGACCATACACAGGGGACATATTAACTACAGAGACCTTATACAGGGGCCATTTAATCTACAAGGGCATATAGAGGGGACATATGTAAGGGGCATTTTATCCTACAGAGGACAGATTTACCTTCAGGGGCCATATTTACCATCAGGGAGTAATATATAACTACATGGGGCATATACTCCTACGGGAAACTATAAACCTACAGGGGGCATATACACCTACAGGAGGTGGTATACCTACCGATCTACTTTCAGGAGGTTCTGCATCTATGTATCGGGGGGCATATATACCTGCCTATCTACAGGGGACTGTATATCTACTTACCGGGGGAATTAATACCTACCTAACTACACAGAACTTATTATCTACTTAGCTACAGGGAGCTACTTTACCTACATGCAGTGGGCCTATATACCTACTTACTGGGATCTATATACCTACCAACCTACAGGGGGCATATATCCCTACCTATCTATAGGGGGCTACTTTACCTACCTACAAGGGGCCTATATACCTACCTACTGAGGGTCTACATATGCCCATATCAGAGGTAGGAATTGGTAGGGAAGTGCTGAAAAAGGGAGAAGTCTAAAATGTTTTTGTGTTTAATTCTGCAGGGATGAGTTATAGCCGGGAAATGTCGTCATGGTGGTCTGGAGCGGATGGAGAAGAAAAGAGAAGAAGCACGACTCATCAGAGAAGAGAGTGACTCCTGTGAGTCCCTGATGTCAGGGGTTATTTTGCTTCTGTGTTGGATCAATGCTGTATTCATTACCATGTGGTGGTGACTTGATCTCTTGTCTGACCACTATGTGGTCTCTATATGGCGGTGTTGAAGGTTATTAGTTAATATAAGTTAATACATATTTGTTCCTGTGAGTGATTTTATTGGATGGGGCCCAGTGCACAGCTCTGCCCAGAGGCCCATAATGTTGTCAAGATGGCCCTGCATAACACCACAGAGGAGGAGCAGTTTATGTAGTAACAAAGGGAATAAAGGAGGTCTGTATGGACAGGAGCATGGAGGTCAGTGAAGGATCCACAGCAGCAGTGTTTGGGTCTATTCACATGACTGATTTTGAACGCTAAAAATGTCAACACTGAATCAACATGGAATTCTTGTCTGATTCAGCATGGATTTTAGTTGTGGATCTTTCTCAAGAATTGATTGATTCTTCTGAATACCTGCCTCAGCTACTATTCTGGTACTGCCATCTGCCTGATGCACCACATCTGATGCCAGCTGCTCCTTCTACCACCCACCATTTTTTCCAGGGACTAGAATTGCCACCCACCCCCACTCTTCACTGGGCCATTATGTAGCCTTCTGATGCTGCAGCCACCTCAACACTCAGGTCTACTCAAGCTCCTTCTGCTATAACATCCAACCTATGATACCATGCCACTCTCTGGCTTGATGGCCACCTCCTCATTGTGTCAGCTAGCTGCTGCCACCACAAAATTATGTCATTGTGCCACTCTCCGGCCTGATGTTGCTGCTACTGTTGCTGCCGCCACATCCACACTGTGTAATTGTGCCAATCTGTGGCCTACTCATGCTGCTGCCACCTCCACAATCTGTCATTGTACCACTCTGTAACCTACGCATGCTGCCGACACCTCCATGCTATGTCAGTGTGTCACTCTGTGGCCTACTCATGTTGCCGCCACCTCCATGGCCTACTCATGATGCTTCCAACTGACCACTTTCTCACTCAACCACCCTGTGGTTTCCTAATGCTATTTGCACCCTCCACCACTCTATGACATTGCCACTATGTTTGGTTTTCCTCTTCTTTTAATCTGTCAGAAGGAATGAAAAGGACAAACACAACCGATTATGTCTTCAGAGAAGCCATAAGGCCAGTATGATGTGGTACTTTGTTTGCATCAGGATTGTCTGATAATTAGGTAGCCAAAAACAGGAGTGGATACAAAACTCAGAAGACATGCACATATTCCACTTACTTGTCATCTCTGTTTTGGATGAACACCTGTTTCTCTTTGGCTTTAACAATACTGATGAATTATTGACCGAATGAAAGCGGACACTGACGGATCAAAGGAAGAGCAAAAGGATCAGTGACGTCAACGCAAAATTCCTGCCAACACCATTTCCACTCTTTCGGGGGGTGGGGGCTCTACATGCATCAGCGTTTAACCGAACAGGTTCTGTCATTATCTGTGGTATCATCAGATGACGGAGTACATGGAGTGCACTCCTTGATGCTATAATGTGATCTTGGCCCTCTGCTCGGTTTTTTCTAGCTGGCGCTGACATTACCCTGTCAGGCTGCATTCCCACTTCAGTTATTTGGTCAGTTTTGACCCCGTAACTGCCCAGATAATTGAAGTGTTAAGCAATTCTAAGAGTCTGCATTGTTTCAATACCAAAATCACGCTCCCTATGCATATGTTTGCATGGCACAATGTTCTACAACAACATACAGGCTCTCTGCAGCCAGAAAATAGCTGTTTTTTAAAGCGATTTGTTGCAAATAAATTCAGAGCAAAACTAATTTTGGGGAAAAATTTGGCGAATTGGCCGTATCAAATTTTTCTCTAGTTAATATGAATGAAGAAGACATATGTTCATCAAGCTCAACAACAGAAAGGTATCTATTGAGGACTATGGGCAACATGTATGAATCCTGGCCAGTTCTAAATCGCTTTAAAGCAGTGTAGAATGCGCCATAATGTATGAACCTGTTTTTCTGCACATCATACATACAGGCGCAGTGTATTGTTAATACAACAAGTCTGGCTCAGGCAGACCACCCTTAACTTGGCTTGGCTGTTTTAACTGTTCTGCACCTAGGTTTGGCTTCAAACAATCATAAATGTTTCTACTTCTAATAATTGTGGTGCTACACGCCCCTAGAACACCCCAAATCTTTGGCACATTAAAAAGTGTCTTTGGCGCATCATAAAGAGACTTATTGTGCTAAAGTTTGAAGTGCACCTGTTTATACATTTTTTTGACTCAAAGTAAACCAGAAAACTGGCGCGGCCCCGTTGATACATGTTGCCCTATGTTTGTTCTATTGAAGTCTATAGGCCAGACACAGTTACCTTCTAGTATCTGATGGAGTACCTTTTTTCACAGAACTTTATTATATATCTCTGATGTAGGGAATAATGCTGAGTGAATCCAGCCTAACTTAGCTTGGGTAGTGTGAGTAGTTTCTGGGTGATATATCAAATCAAGTTGACTTGACTTTAGCTTATTTTAAATGTAGCACACAGACATTTTTTTTCTTTAGTAGACAAATGGACTGTACAGGCTACAGTCCTGTTACTAGAGTGTACTGTTACTATATAACCAATGTGTGACATTTGGATCATTACATAGTCTATACATGGCTGCAATTTGTTCAAAAGCATGATAATTTCACAGTGGGGATATAAACATTTGTAATTACATCCCATTGATTTGTTAAAACTGTACAACACTGATTACCTACACATTTTATACTGATTTTTGTTGTAAAACAATGTACGTAATAACATCTTAGCTCTTCTTATTGTAACTACTACAGTTCTTAACACAAGCACACTTGTGCAACCTGATAGTTACACAGCAAGAATAAAGTTCAGAATCTGCTAACTTTCAAGAGATACCAAGGTTAATCCAGGCTTTTCAATGTTCAGATAAATGATGTTACATGGTTACATAGAGAAAAACAAAGCATGTCCCCCAAACGGGGGGGAAAACCCCCCTCAAAAACCCCCTTTTTTTTTTGGGGCCCCCCCCACCCCCCCCCCACCCCCCCCCCCCAACCAAAAAAAACCCCCCCCCCCAAAACCCCCCCCCCAAAAAAAAACCCCCTCAAAAAATTTAAAATTTAAAAATTTTAAAAAAAAAAAAACCCCCCAAAACCCCCCCCCCCAAAAAAAATTTCCCAGGTTTTCCAACCCCCCCCCCCCATAAAACCTTTTTGCAAAACCTTTTAAAAAACAAACCCCCCCCCCCCCAAAAAAATTTTGGGGGGGTTTTAAAACCAAACCTTTTTATTTTTTACCCCGAAAAAAAAAAAAAACCCCCCCCCAAAACCAAAAACGGCCAAGCAAACCCCCCCCCCCCCTTTAACCAAAAACATTTTTCCCCCAAAAAAACCCCCCCCCCAACACAACCCCCTTTTTAAAAAAACAAAAAAAACCCCCAAACCCCCACAAACCAAGCCCCCCCCCCCCTTTTAACCCCCCAAGGCAAACCCCCTTTTTCCCCCCCTTTCCCTTTTTTTCCTTTTTTCCCCCCCCAAAAAAACAAAACTGCCACCAAAAACAAACCCCCCCAAAATTCCCCCGGGGGAAAAAAAAACCGGGGGGCCCCCTTTAAACCCCCCCCCCCCCCCACAAACCCCAAAAAACAAAAAAACCCTCAAACCTCCCCCAAAAAAACCCCCCCCCCCGAAAAAAACCAAAAAAAACCCCCCCCCCCACTTTCCGCCTACTTTACAAAAACCCCCACCCCCCCCCAAAACCAAATTTCCCCCCCGGGCCCCCACCCCCCCCCCCCCTTTTTTTCAAAAAAAAATAACCCCCCCCCCCCCCCCCCCCCCCCCTAAAGCACCCCCCCCCTTTTTAAAAACCCCACCCTACCTCCTTTAATTTCCCCCCGGCTTTCCAAACCCCCCCCCCCCCAAAAAAACTTTTTTCAAACGAACCCCCCCCCCCCCCCCTTTTTTTTCCCCCCCAAAAGGGGCCTTTTTCCCCTTTTTTTTTTTTCAAAAACCCCCTAACCCTTTTTTTCCCCCCCCACCCCCCCCCCCCCCCAAAACCCCCCCCCCCCCCCTTTTTTTTTAAAACCCCCCCAAACAAAAAAAAAACCAAAACCCCCCCCCCCCCCCCCCCAACAAAAAAATTTTTTTATTTCCCCCCCCCCCCCCCCAAGGAAAACCCCCCCCCCAAAAAAAAACCGCCCGGGGGGCCCCCCCCCCCCTTTTTCCCCCAACAAAACCCCCCCCCCCTTTTTCCCCCTTTTTCCCCACAAAAAGGGGCCCCCCCCCCCCCCCTCAACCCCAAAAAACCCCCACCCCCTTTCCGGGGCCCCCTTAAAAACCCCCCAAAAACCCCCCCAACCCCCCCCCCCCCAAAAACCCCCCCCCCCCCCGCCCCCAAACCCCTCCCCCAACAAAAACCCCACCCCCCCGGGGGGAAAAAACCCCCCCGGGCCCCCAAAAACAAAAAAATTTTCCCAAAAAATTTTAAAGAAAAAAAAAACCACCCCCAAAAGGGAAAAAACCCTATTTTTTTTTTAAAATTTTTTAAAAACCCTTTTCCTAATTTTTTTTTAAAAAAAACCACAAACTAGCCTTTTTTGGGAATGAAACCGGAAACCTTTTCGTATCTTTTGCCCCTTTTAAAATTTAAGTTTGTTAATGGTTCTTAAAAAATGTTTTTTTCCTGATAAATTTTCCCCTTTAATACAAGGTTTAAAACCGGGGCCTTTTTGGTTAAAAAACAAAAAAAGGGGTTTTGGGTTCCTTTTACCCAAAAAAAATTTTTATTTCCAACCCCTGGGTTGTTTAAAAAAAGGGGTTTTTTTTTAATACTATTTTTTTTTTAATTTCCTGGTTTTTTCTTAAATTTTAAAAAATTTTTTTTAAAGAAAAACCTTTTTTTCCCCCCCCCCTTTTTGGGTTCTTTAACCTTTTATATTTTTTTTTTTTTTTTTAGTTGTTTTCAAAAAAGGTTTTTTTTTTTTTAAATTTTTAAATTTTTTATTTTTTTTTTTTTTCTGTATACCAAAAATTTTTCCATAATAACAATTTTTTCAAAATTAATTTTTTTTTAATCAGTCAATTTTTGTTTTTTTTCACTTCCAGTTTTTTTGGGTAAAAGGGGTACTTTATTAAATAATCATTCCCTTTTTTTTTTTTTATGTTACCGTGGGGAAAGGATGAACCCCTGAAACCCTTTGACCCCCTTTAAAATTGCCCCCAAAGAAAAAAATTTCCCCATTTTTTTTCCCTACACGCTTTTTTTTTTTTCTATTTTTTCCGGACAAGGGTTAAAATCCCCAATTGGGGGAAAAAAAGGGCCCAGGTTTTTGAATAAAGGGTGATTTTAAGGACTTTGTTTTAAAAAAATTTTTAAGTAAGCATTTAATAAAATAATTTTCCCTTAAAGCATGAACCCCGGGGTTTTCAAATTTTAAAATTTAAAGGTATAAAATTATTCCCCTTTTTAAAAAATTTACCAATAAATAAATTGATTAAAAAAATTAAATTTTGGACCCGAACAAGTAAAAAAGTTAATCAAAGAACATTAATAAGGATTTGAAAAAATACAAAAAATAAAAATTTTACCAAACCAAATTTTTTGGGGAAAAAATAAAAAAAAAGGGGAAAAAAAAAAAACAAAAGAAACCCAAGGTTTTCAAAAAAGGAAAACCCAACTTTTTAAAAACCCATAAAATTAATTATTTAAAAAAAAAAAACGGAAAAAAAAAAAATCAAAATAAAGAAAAAAACTAAAAACGTTAAAACACTTCAGAAAAAATAAAAAAAATCAATAAAAATTGAAACCATCATCAAAACAAAAAAAAAAAAAAAAAAAAAAAGGGAAAAAAACAAACAAAAAATTTTATACAGGGACAGAGATCCAATCAGAGACAATCTAGGGCTTTTTACATCCTCAAGGAGTATTTTAAAAAAACAAAGGAAATAGTTTTTTCCGTTGGAACAACAGAACCGCACTCTGAACAGCCACAATCAATAGAAAGATCTCTTACCCGGGAAACAACAAAGGGAAAAAGGGGAGGAATGAACAAAAAACCCTCCAGCAAAAAACGGGGAGGACCCAACCCAAAAAAAAAAAACAAAAGGCGAGGAAGAAAAAAATAGGAAATGAGAAATTACTGATCTTTAAATAAAAGAAAATAATGTATAGCTTTAAAACCCGCAAATTTTAACAAAGCACAAATTTTTGTTTTTAAAAAAAAGGGGGGCTTAATTTCACACCCACTAGGTTTTTAAAATTATTTAAATCAGTGGACATTAATAAATTTAAGGCGGACGTAAAAAAAAAATTTTGAAGAACATCAGAAGATCCCAGCATTAAAGAATTAGAAAAGACCATAAACCCCAAAATAAGCTAATAAGAATCGCTGATTATGTTCAATGAACAGCAACCCTTTTACCCGAAAACTGGAAGACAATGAAAAACGAAAAAATTAGTATCATGATGTAAAATTAAAATACGGTAACCCCCCTTTTATCCCCTAAAATCTCGCTCAGTGGCAGGATGCTTTTCCAGGCCCCCCATGGGAGCGGTTCTAAGAAATTTAAAAAATGAAAAAAATTTGTATATTATGTAAAAAAAAAAAATAAAAATCAGTTTTTTAAAAAAAAAACAAGCAATAAAAAACTAAAAGGAAAATGATAACGGATAATAAAGAAAAGGGGAAAAGGGGGGGGCAACCCTTATAATGGATTTTGTCTTTTTATAAACAAATGTATGAATACTTGAACGACACAAATACCTCGGGGAAAATTAAAAAATAACCCCCCTATGCATTCCAAAAAAAATTTCTTTAAACTTTTAGAGGAGGGCATACATCTAGGGGCCTAGTTTTAAAAAAAAAAAAATTATTTGGAAATGAAGGAACCACAAACCCTATTTTCTTGGACCCCAAGATAACAAAAAGGATTTTCCCCCAGGGTTAAGACCGATTGTATTAGTCGGAAAAAATTTACAGAGAAACTAAGCACTTTGTTTTTATTATCTAAGCCCTAGTAAAACATCCCCTGGATATTTAAAAGACACAAAATATCTGGGGCATTTTAGGATTTTTCCCTGGCGACCAACTACACAGGGGATTTAGATGTATTTTGGGCTTTACTCAAATTACCCAGGAAAGGTTTGCCAGCCCCACAATACCATCTTAAAAAATACAGCCAATACATGGGGATTAAAAAATTTTTCCTATTGGAGATGTGGATTTCCCATGAAACACAGTTACTTTAAAAATTTTTTTCAAATTTCTATTTTCAAGATGGGAGTACCCCTGGGGGGCTACTTCTTCCCCCTCCCTGCGAACCTCTACATGGCGTGGGGAACAACAGGGAAAATTTTTTACATTGGTAACCCATTTGGGAACTGTTGCTCTGGTATGGGCGCTACATCGATGACCTCTTGATTTTTTGGGGCCCATGTGGCCCTACCGGGGTTTATGGTATGTTAATTCTAATGCCTTTAACCTGAATTTACGCATGTATGGGGCAAAGAAAAAATTCCATTTTGGATTCCTGTTAAGAGGGTACCACACTCGCAAGGTAATACCTCTTTATATCGAAACCCACCATGGGAATGCAATTTTGAGGCAAAGCAGCCCTTTTCCCAAAACCCACTCAATCCATCCCCTGGGTGAATTCTACGGGCGAGAAGGGGATGCACCCCAAAGATGATGATTTCGAAAAAGAAAAAATAAAAATCATAAAAGAAAATTTAAAAATGGGTTATAATAAAACACAAATAAATAAGCACTTTGGAAAATACGGATAAAAAACAACGTGATTAATTATTAACAAATGTTGGGGGGAAAGTAAAAATAACAAAAAAACCAAAAACAAAAACAAAAATCTGGTCTTTTTCTCACCATATAATACTGCTTTGAAAAAAAAAAAAAAATATTTTACAAAAACTCAACATACTTAGACGGAAATGTATTGGGTAAAATTTTTTGAGGAAGGGGTCAATTTGGGACCTAAAAGAAATATCACCTAGGTAAAGAAATCTCACCGAGTATTTTTTTAAAAGCCAAAAAAATAAAAAAATTTGGCTTTCCGCAAAAGGCTTCTTCCATGCGGAGGACCAGATCAATATTTTCAAAAATGCACACAAAACAAAAACCTTCAAGAATATCAAGGCATCAAAAAAATAAAATTACAAAATTCATTAATTGTGCTCGACCACATTGTCTATGGTATTTAATTAAAACATGTGATAAATTATATATGGGGCAAACACTAAAAATTGAAAACTAGAAAAACGGAGCACTTAACAACACAATAAAGGGACGCATATTCAGGGGGGCCCAAAACTTTCACAAAGAACTGCTGGGATGTAAGCGTCTATCCTTTTTTGGCATAGAAAGAATAGAATGCCCAGAAAGAGGTGGGGACTGGCAACGAAAAGGTCAATTGCGAGAACCTCTGGATTCGGAGCTGCAAACCGAAAAACCCGGGGGTTAAAACTCCGTAACACCTAGCAAAATCCACAAACCCCTTAACACCTATCAACCCCTTAAAACCTCTTTTCATAACAGTAACAAATGTATATAGAGAAAGGGTTTAAACAAAGATATTAAAAAATTTTTTGAAGTTTTTTTTTATCAAGCAGTGTATACCCACAAGTATGAAGGGAAAGCGTATCTTTGTATACGATCAGTTCCCTATTTAACTTTCATTTAGTGTTCCGCCCGCCGGAAAAAAGGGAGTGGAATTGTCCTGAAACGCGAGGCTTTCACCCACGTCTTTTTTAAAAAACCCTGCACCGACTAATTTAAATAAAGAAAAATCTCCTTGTTACCCGAGACTGGACATCGCTTTTTTTCTCTTCGTTTTGATTCAGTCCGCAACGAGGACGAATTACCCGCCGAAGTTAGAGAAGGCAATCCGGGGGGCTGACCAGGGGCACTTTTTGCAATCAAGGTAGTACATCCTTACAGTTTTTTACAGGTTACATACAATGTTTTGCTCTAATGTGGCCCTTTTCAGTTTTACACAGATTTGACCAAACTTGGGAAAAAATTAATGTTCGGGAATTTCTGAACAAGACATTCTCTTCTAATTATATCTCTAACTTTAATACTAATCGTAATGTTATAGCTGTTAAACAGATTCTAGGGGTTAACTTTCGGCTGGCAAAGAAAATCCGGTTGCAGACAACTTCATTTGATGTCCCTTGACAACACTAGGAATGTCATCCAACATCACTTCTGGGGACTGTGGGGCCCTTTGTTTAAAATACAGGGAAAACTTTACATAGGATATTAAATCAGAAATTAGGCCACAATAGAAGCATTGTGTTGCTGGGCCAGTAAGTTAAAACTTTAAACCAATTTAACAACCATAACCATTATTTAGGATTAAGGTTATAGATACAATAAATTAGATTTTTGCCAAAAAAACGATTCAGGCCAACTCAAAATGAAGTACTCAGAATCGGATTGAAATTTACTTTGATTTTAAACAAAAGGGAAAACTGACAAGTAAAGAGGAAACTGGAAAAAAAATTGGAAATTTTAGCACTGAAAGAAATTACAAGTTTTCTTCTTCAATGTTAGACACCTACTTTTTTTTTATCTAATTTCACTTATAGAACCTACCTAGTTAACATGTAGAATGCACTCAGCTTCAATTAGTAATTGCCGATAGTGACTGTACACACATGGCTTCTGTCCATTGATATTTGGCACTAACACTAGCTCATTATCTGGTTCAGAGGGGTCTAAGTGGCTGGATCCCAACTTATTAGCCTTTTATGACATATCTAATTGATACGTCATTCATGACCATTTTGGAACAGCCTCATAATGATAATAAACATGCCACTGTATAAATTTCTGCTTTCTTTGTTAAGTTTTAATTACAACTTGTACACTATAATAAATAGTTCACAGTTGATAAAATATAATGTTAACCATTGAAGAAAACCCAAAATTTGTTCACCGTGAATACAGACATGTAGGGAAAGCTTTTATGACTAAAAAGTGTAAATATTCATTTCAAATGAAATAGTGCAATGACTATTCTGTAAGAAGATGTCATTTTCTCTACAGTGCTCTTCAAGAGTCATACATAAAATGTCTCTATGTAGAGTTTGATTTTGCTACACAGCATAACCATCTTTTATTGCACTGAAATAAGCTCAAACAAGTGATTTTTCTGAGCTTTAAATATTCTGCTCCCAGAGTGGAGACTCCTACAAGAGGCAAACATTTAAAATTCATAAACCTTGAACATATCTGTGCATTAACTTTTGAGTTTCACACCATATTAATTACGGTGATAGAATTCCTTGGAAATTTAATCTTGCTCTTTCAGACTGCTTTCATGTTTTCATTAGAGCACAAGATTTTGATTTCTTTGACAAGAAATGGTCTTGGTAAAATGACATATGGTGTTCTAGCTGGATAAGACTAGAAAGACTGGGCAAGTTTCGAGAGGGCTAAGTCAGGACATAAAAATTTTCAAGATTAATAAAGCAGTGAACAATATATTTGCTAATAGGAGCACAGACAACTTAAGTTTCAGATGTAGCAAAACTAAACTTGACAGTCAATGTATCATGGTAGCACAGTACAGAAAGTTATCTCAACTCTTTTAATGTTTATCAATGGCTTTTTTGTGATTTCAGATCTGATTACATGAAAAGCCATGATAATACTGTCGAGTGAAACTACATTAGTAGTTTAATATATTCATACTAATTTTAGACCAGGTTTACAAAGTTTAGCTTTTGCTTATGGACTTTTACAGCCAAAACTAGAAAATCATACAAATAAGAGAAATGACAGAATCATGACTACCATTTACACCAGCAAACCCTGACAGACCCCGTTGACTTTAATATGGTCCATTTTGGATTCATGTAGGTTCCTGTATTTTGTATTTAAAGTATGAAGTTGTATTTTCATAACAAAGAGGCCAGAGTACCCTCTAATGTACCTGAACTCTTGTAACTTGAGCTGTTCCTCTTTTTAGAAATACATTGACTTCGAAGCTGCAATGTTAGGACCACTTGGCAGTTATTTTCTTCCTTAGCCTATTGACTTTCTTCCCAAACTCTCATCTAACATCCCACCAACCATAAATAATTTTATGACTTCAGCAATGAAAGAGCGGAATATCATGAAACCTTAAGAAAAGAGAACCTAAAGTTGGAAGCTCAAGGAAAGTTACCTATCAAATCGCTAAATTTTCAACTTTAGATATAAAGTAGATTTAAAAAAATATATTGAAAATTGTAAAGGCTTTATAGTTAGTGACCAAGAAATCAAACAGAGTGAGATATACAATTGACTTAGAGGGATGTGTAAGCAATAAGAAAACAACAAAATGAAGGCAAACATGGTAGAGGAAAAATCTCCCTGAGATACCATGCAAAAAAGACTAGTACTTTCATGTAAAACATGCATCAGATAGGAAATAAAATAGTTATACCAGAAGTTTAGTAAGTCAATAAGTAATTGTGTCTCTCAAATGGTTAAGACTGCTTGCATGATGCCTCATGAATTTGTCTATTTTCATAACTTTCAGGAACTTCTATTGGACCTCTTCCCCTCTTCACTGATCGGTATAGAGAGCGTGAGGGTCAGCAAATAGGGCACACTTTATACCTGCTTTGTTATAAATGTGGGTTCCAGGCATATAAAAATATGTGTCTAAAAATTAAGCACTCCTTAAAGTGGATATTTCTAATACAAGGCCTTAGTAAAGCCTTCAGGCCATATGACTTTTTTTCACATTTTGGTATGTTGAGATCTTGTGCTAAAATTAAAAAAAAATAAAAATGTTTTACCCCAATTATTGTACAATTAATGCACCATAATAGCACAATGAAAACAGAATGTTAGTATTCTTTGTTTATTTATTAAAAAGTAAAAACTAATATATTACATTAACATAAGTATTGAGACCCTTTAGTAATAGAAGTACATTTGTCAGTTATTACAGCCTCTAGTGTTTTTTGCTAGGATGCCAGTATGTTTACACACCTAGATTTGGGAATTTTCTTCTATGTAGATCCTTGTAAGTTCTGTCAGCCTGGACAATGTCAGTAATCAGCCATTGTCTGGACTTTCCAGAGATATTCAAGTCTGGACTTTGGCATGGTCATACAAGGATATTCATAAGGTTGTCTCTAAGCCACTCCTGCGTTGTCTTGCCTGTGTGCTCAGTGTCATTGTCAAATTTGATGTTGACCCTTTGGCTCAGTCTAAAGTTTAGAACATTCTGAATCAGGTTTTCATTAAAAATGTCTCTATACTCTACTCAGTTCAATGTTCTTTCAGCCTTGACCTATGGCATCACCATCATGCTTGACTTTAGGGATGGCATTGGACAGGTGAGGAACAGTACCTACCTTCCTCCAGACATGATTCTTATAATTAAGAACAAATGGTGACAAGTATGATTTATGGCACTTAGATGCCAATTTTAAGCGCTTTACAATAGTATAGAATGCGCCTGCATTTATGAACTCGGTCTACTGTCATAAATCAGGCACATTCTAGCGCTAATACGTAAGATGACACTTCTGGCTTAGGTAAACCAGTTTTAAAGTGGTTTACCTGTTCCAGCAGTAATGCGCCTGGAAATGCCGTACTGAAGCTATAAATCTATAGCTTTATACGGTTCTAGTGCGCCCCGCCTCCCGCATACCACCCGAAATGAGGCGCATTACAAAGTGCCAGCGGGCGCGCTATCCATCAGGTGCTTTTTCTGCAAACTCCAGGTAGACTTTTTATATGCATTCAACTGAGAGACATATTTTTGTTGGCGCAAGCATCAAAATAATAATATGTAAAAAAAGTGAAATGGTCTGAAGACTTTCCAAATTAGCTGTGTACAGCCTCCATTTTTTTGAATTCCTAGAAATTAAAATTTCTAGATTACAGTATTACAGTAAATTGAAGATGTTAGCCTCAATGTGTTCTGGATCAGAGGCAGCTCTACTGGCGATAAAACACATACGGAGACATTTTTTAAATGGACTGCACCAGTATTCAGGCATGATTTGCGCCACAAATGCTGTTGTGGGGCCTGTCCCATATATTTATAAAAGGTCTTGTGCCAAAAATGGGTGCACATCTGACATTCTTTTCGGTTTTGTCCGCGGCAATTCTTAGAGGGTGTGTCCCACCACATTCATAAGATTAGGCACATTCTGAATGTGTTTCAACAGAATGTGTCGCAAACATGGAATACTATTCCATGTCATTTTCAAAATGTCAAGCCTGAGACAAAATTTATCTCAGACATTTTTTGATGCACATTTTGGCACACGTTTTTGTCTCACAATGGGACACATTTATAAAGTGCTATGAAACACTAACCTACTGAGAAGAACGGCTGTCTAGTCTGCGCCAGTTTTCATATATGTGCCCCATAATTCCCATTCAACAAGAATCTGTAATGGTATCATTTCCATATTTGCCTATATTAAGAATTTAACAATTGTGCAAGTTGTCCCACTTAAAAAGATGATAGAGGCCTGTAACTGACATCATGGGTAGACTTCAACTATGAAAGACAAAGGATGACATGTATGAACGGGTTTTTCAACCTTTTAATGGCGTACAATGCACCTAACTGAGCCGGCTACAATGTCTAATGCAAAGTTCATCTCAAGACTTTGTTATATATCATTTGTGGGCAATGACAGAGGTCAAACGTTTTCTGTAAGTCTTCACAAGGTTGGCACACACTGTTGCTGGTATGTTGGCCCATTCCTCCATGCAGATCTCCTCTACAGGAACGATGTTTTGGGGCTGTCGCTGGGCAACATGCACTTTCAACTCCCTCCAAAGGTTTTCTATGGGGTTGAGATCTGGAGACTGGCTAGGCCACTCCACGACCTTGATATGCTTCTTATAAAGCCACTCCTTCATTGCCCTGGTGGTGTGCTTGGGATCATTGTCATGCTGAAAGACCCAGCCACGTTTCATCTTAAATGCCCTTACTGATGGTAGGAGGTTTGTACTTAAAATCTCACGATACATGGCCCCATTCATTCTTTCATGTACATGAATCAGTTGTCCTGGTCCCTTTGCAGATAAACAGCCCCAAAGCATGATTTTGCCTCCCCAATGCTTCACAGTAGGTAAGGTGTTCTTTGGATGCAACTCAACATTCTCTCTCCTCCAAACAGGACAAGTTGTGTTTATACCAACCAGTTCTACTTTGGTTTCATCTGTCCATATGACCTTCTCCCAATACTCTTCTGGATCATCCAAATGCTCTCTGGCAAACTTCAGAGGGGACCGGACATGTACTGGCTTAAGCAGGGGGACAAATCTGGCACTGCAGGATCGGAGTCCCTGGCGGCGTAGTGTGTTACTGATGGCAGCCTTTGTTATATTGGCCCCAGCTTTCTGCAGGTCATTCACTAGGTTCTGGGATTTTTGCTCACCATTCTTGTGATCATTTTGACCCCATGGGGTGAGATCTTGCGTGGAGCCCCAGATCGAGGGAGATTGTCAGTGGTCTCGTATGTCTTCCATTTTCTAATTATTGCTCCTACAGTTGATTTCTTCACACCAAGCTGCTTGTCTTTTGAAGATTCAATCTTCCCAGCCTAGTGCAGGGCTACAATTTGGTTTCTGGTGTCCTTCTACAGCTCTTTGGTCTTCACCAGAGTGGAGTTTGGAGTGTGACTGTTTGAGGTTGTGGACAGGTGTCTTATATACTGATAACAAGTTCAAACAGCTGCCATTACTACAGGTAATGAGTGGGGGACAGAGGAGCCTCTTAAAGAAGAAGTTACAGGTCTGTGAGAGACAGAAATCTTGCTTGTTTGTAGTTGACCAAATACTTGTTTTCCACCATAATTTGCAAATAAATTCTTACCAAATCAGACAGCATGATTTAGGAGATTTGTTTTCTCATTTTGTCTCTCATAGTTGAGGTCTACCTATGATGTCAATTACAGTCCTCTCTCATCTTTTTAAGTGGGAGAACTTGCACAATTGGTGGCTGACTAAATCCTTTTTTCCCCCACTGTAGTAGAAAAAAAATATTCCATCCTGACTCCTTACTAGAAATTGGTCAGATTCCTGGATCATGAGTCTAGATTAATACCAGAAACACAGTATGTTGTTTTCTCCAGAAAGATGTTGCACACTTTATTAAGGTGTACCTCCAAGGATATTCTTCTGCTTTGGTGTAGAGAGACACAAATGCATGCTGGGCACTACAGTTGGTGAGATAGCCAAATACCACCAGGATGCTAGGATACATGAGCCCTATTGCAACTTTACCACCTGGAATTAATTTACGTCCCTCTGTGCCTGATTCCACATTGTTTGGGGAATATCTCTCGATGTAAACTTTACATCTATCCATACTATTGACATTTGAAAACATTGGTTGCCGAGATATAATTACCTGCATTAACAGCAATAAATATATTTACTTTTTACAATTCTTAAAGGGTAAAAACTTGGATCCCCTTTTTTTTACACAGGATATGATTAACCAGTCCATCTACTGTGATGGAAAAGGTTAGTGTAACCTGCAAATTAGGTAATGTAAATGGATCAGGAATTAGATTGGAGGTGTTAGATGAACCATGGCAGAGAGAAGCGAGAATGAATATTGGAATATCTCATTACATGGCATCTATGCACTCAACTGAAGATACAATGGGACAATGTATTTATAGATCATAATGAGCCAATAACCAGCTGCTTCACTTTGCATGATTTTATCTCCATATTTCCTCTCTCCTTTGTATATTGTTTCCAGCATACGTTATGAGACTAAACACAGAATAAGGAGTGTACATTCCTATTTTGTTTATATTCTTTGCTAGTAGTGCATACATTGGGCAACTTCTACTTAACAGTAAATTATTTTATTACGCAGAGTCCTACAGGTTTTCTTAGCAATGCATGCAGGGGCACTATTGGGGCAGTAAAGACATTACTCCTGTCAGGGTCCCTGATCAAATTCTATAAGAAGAGTCCCACTTATTTGGTACAAGATAGGAAATGATAATGGGCAGGGGTACAGATGCTACAGTTGCACGGGGCACTCCTGAAAATTATGAACAGGGCCGCAATAAGTAATTTCAGGGCCCCATTCATTCAAAACATCTGGGTCCCCTCAGCCAATACCAGTGCCTTCTCTGCAACATATCAGTAGGCCCCTTTTTTAAAATTTGCTCAAGGTCCTTTAAAGGAGTTCTGCCATTACTACTGATATGGATATTAATTATTTCAAAAAATCTATAGTTCTATGAAGAGTATAAAAAGATTGCAGTTTTTAAAATATAGCTGACAAGCTGCTCTTCTGTATGCAATATATTTCCATGATGCTGAGAATTGCACTTCCTTATCACCTTCCCCCGAAAAGATCCTGCTTATTCCTTCTCTCACTCTCACAGTATTATGGCTTATCAACGACTGTGTGTTCCCCTTAATCATAAACATGGCGACTTGTTGTTTTAACTTTAAAAGGTCATATTCAGCAATTTTTGTCAGTGAACAGTTGGATTTAGGTGAAAGATTCTTTGTCATGCGTAGTTCTAGCAATGACTTAATTAATAAGAACACGCCTTCATTTATTCTTAACTAACGAATCAAAATGTGATTATTATTGCTTACTTGGTGATTATATTGTCTTGTCCAATAAAGAGATACTACCTGTTTTGATAATGGACTCCTACAATTCTAAGCAAGAAAACTCTTGCACATCTTTAATAAAATATAGAGAGAAGGAATCTGAATGATGTCAGGTGTCATGTTTCCGGGCTAAACATGAATTTGGAAACCAGCACAAGAGTTAAAGTGGATTTTCTGCATTATCTCTACCCTGATGTGCGGTCCAAAAATTTCTCTCCCTTTCCAGTATAGTTTCTACCCTGATGTTGCCTCTGCTTATGGCAGCCCTCAACATACTATATACAGTATCTATGTACTATATACTGTATCTATGTTTGCAGATGAGAAGGTACAACAGAAATGTAATGATAAGTGTTGGCATAATTACTGCCATAGTTGCCAATGTGGTCATAGTGGGGGATGAGCTGCACAATATACATGGTACACATGACCAGACTTCTTGCCAAACTGATCTAGTAATAGACGAGGAAAAAATTTTGGCTTCCTGCCTTGCCATTTATTTTCATAGGCAAAAGGCATTACTGTATGTGGCTGAATTTCTCAGCATACCTGGTGTATTGTCAGGGACAGGCTCAAACCAGCCTATAGCCTGCAAAAGAACAGTTATTACTGAAAATGGGCACAAAGGCGGTATTATTACTGAGTACGAGTACAAAAGGGGACAAATACTTAGTGAGTGCACAGAGGGGTATTATTACTGAGAAAGGACACAAAAGGGCACTATTATTAAATGCACAAATCTCACATTATTGCTATGTGGGAGCTCAACTGGGGGCTTTAATACTTAGTGTGGTTGCAAAGGGGTCTCTATTATTGAGTAAGGGCATTAATAATAAGTCTAGGTGCAAAGAGGGTACTATTACTTAGTGAGTGAACAAAGGGGGCTTTGATACTGGATGGGAGGGTGTTTTTTACTCATAGAGGGCACTATTAATGAGTGCAAAAAGAAGGCATTTTTAGAAGATGGGAGCACACAAAAGGGGCTTTATTGCTGAGCGTAAGCAGTGCTATTATGACTTATTGGGGGTACAAAATCGGTACTGTTGCTGAGTGGAAGCAGATAGGGACACTATTACTAAGTGGGGACACAAATGGCACAAAGTTTCTGAACAGGAGTGCAAAGGGGGCAATATTACTCTTTGGAGGCACTAATAGTTCCACTTTCTGTGTCTGGTGGGCACAAAAGGAGAGTACTGTTACTTTACTGTATGGAACTCAAAAAAGATCACTATTGCCATAGAGGGCACTATAACCTTGGGGCATTATTACTGTGTTGGCCACTGTGAATGGGAATTTTGTGTTGTGGTGTGAAAGGCTAGACTTTGCGTAAAGACAGGTGACTAGCACTTGTCTTCATAGATTCCTCTGGATCAACACAGTAAGATTATGGGTTGGACTTGATGGATCTGTGTTTTTCCCAACCATATTTACAATGTTACTATATTTAAAAAAAAATCCACTGATAGAAGACACCAAGGATAAATGGTGAAGATGCTGGAAATGCAGGGACTAGTCATACAAAACTTCAACTTTTAATCAGTGGAATTTTTACCTACAGTACTTTGAATAGGAACAGTGAAACAAATTCCAAATTTGTGACTTCACAGGAGATGATAGCGTTCCCCAACTCAAGCATTGGCCCCAATAACTCTTCTGCTGCTTACTACAAAGACCTCCAGATCAACCTATCGACAGGATCCACAGGGCTTCTGGCCTAAAATCGCGAGATATCACTGCTCCAAGAGACATCATTTGTATAATCCATTTTATCAAATGCAGGGAAAAAAAATCTTTCATGGGTCAAGTGATCTTGGATCTCTCACCTTTCACACTTTACCCATTGTTATGTTAACCAATTTGGCTAGATGTATCCATAAGACAGGGAAGCCTCTCACACAACTTATAAGAAACTAAAGAGATAACATTTCATATATCTGACAAAGCGCATTACAAGTGATCATCAAGAAAGACAGCAAGTCTGTCAGTCTCAAGATTCTGAACAAAAGTCTTGGATACCTTAAAACTGACCTCTGTACCTCTCCTGGATTAGTCAGTCTTGAGAACTATTCCAATGGCTTCCTCTAGGATGCAATGGCAGCTATTGAACCCCAAGCCCCTTGTAAACCTGGGTCCTCTGCACCTTGAATTTACACATGAGTCTTGCTGTGTTACAATATAATCAGTGTATCTGCACTTTTGTGCTCTATTCTTTTTGAGGTTTGTGCTGCATGTTAGATTATGTGTCTTGTTAGGAGACTGACTCCTTATGTGGTCCTTTAAAAGGGTTGTCTCACTACATTGATTCATCTTACTTCAGTTCTGTTTTCTTAGTTTCATTTTGAATTCAGGGGCTGCAATAGAAGCCAGGTCTGTAGCTATAGCAACCAGCACTGGTAGCCTATCATGAGAGATTGAACAGGTTTGTAGCTATAGCGACCTGAGGAGCTGATGCAGACCATACAAGAGGGGATATCTCAGAATAGGTAGGACACTGTTATTGGATATATATTGCAAAGGGACTTATTTTTGAAAGATCTTTAACATAAAAAGAAATCCTTGTGGCGAGACAAACCCTTTAACATGTCTGGAATAATTAGGGAAGCTTGTTCTGTCCTTGGCTTCCTCTCCCCCTAGTTAAGACAATCAGGTACTTTTATTATTGACCAAAAAAAAACATACTAAATATAACAATTAGAGATAGGCGAATTGATTCTAACGAAGTGGAATTCGTTTAGAATTTCAGGAAAACTTCGATTCTGAACGAAGTCAAACTTTGGGGTACTTCGGGTGACCGAAGTGTGCTATTGATTGATAAAACGGCTCCGAGGACATGGCGTACATGGGGAAAAGAACTCTGGGAGGGTGAAGGGCATAGCCTGCATGACATGTGCAGTGATGAAGCCAATTGGAGACTGGCGGGATTCTGTGATGTCACCGCACTATATAAGTCCGGGCGCGACGCTGGGAGCTCATACTGCTCTCACTGTACTGATTAGGGAAGGTGCTGCCGCGGCTGCTTATGATAGCTCTTACTAAAGAACTGATTTTTATACAGCGATTTTTGGGGGGTGTCACAGCTTGTCTCAGAGACTGCTTCTCTTAACGTCATACATGCCAACTCTCCCATTTTTGGCGGGAGGGTCCCGCTATTTGGGGTCCCCTCCCGCCCTCCCCGGGGATTTGGCATTCCCCCCGCCGCCCGTAGGGGGCAGGGGCTCTTTAAATGACCGCGGCGCCGTTGTCGCGCTAGTGCGCTATTCTGGCGCCGCCGGGCCGCTCCTACAGGCGGGTGAAGCGGCCGCTGCGCCCGCTTCACCCACCTGGAGTCTCGCTGTGCAGGGAGGAGGCAGGAGGGATCGCTCCCTCCTCCCTCCTCCCCCTGTATGTCCGGCGCCGGTGTGTGCGCCGGTGTGTGCGCCGGTGTGTGCGCCGCAGGGGAAGTGACGCGCGGCTGCAGGGGAGTGACGCGCGGCTGCTCTCACTTCCCCCTGCGCCGCTGAGGAGATCGGTCGGGAGCGGCCGTGCTGCAGGAGCCTGGTGAGGTAAGTGGATTTTATTATTTTATTTTTATTAGCTATAAGGGGGCTCTACCTGGCTACAATGGGGACACTACCTGGCAGCAATGGGGGCTCTTCCTGGCAACAGAGGGGGCACTACCTGGCAACAGAGGGGACATCTACCTGGCAACAATGGGGACATCTACTGGCAACAGAGGGGGCACTACTGGCAACAGAGGGGCACTACCTGCAACAGAGGGGACATCTACCTGGCAACTAGTGGGCACTACCTGGCAACAATGGGGGCACTCCCTGGCAACAGATGGGGACATCTACCTGGCAACAGTGGGGGCATCTACCTGGCAACCGAGGGGCACTACCTGCAACAATGGAGGCACTACCTGGCAACAGAGGGGGCATCTACCTGGCAACAGACGGCGCACTACCTGGCAACAATGGGGGCACTACCTGGCAACAGAGGGGCATCTACTGGCAACAGAGGGGCACTACCTGGCAACAGAGGGGGCACTACCTGCAACAGAGGGGCACTACCTGGCAACAGAGGGGGCACTACCTGGCACATGGGGGACACTACCTGGCAACAATGGGGCACTATGGCAACAGATGGGGGCACTACCTGGCTACAGATGGGGCACTACCTGGCAACAATGGGGCACTACCTGGCAACAATGGGGGCACTACTGGCAACAGAGGGGGCACTACCTGGCAACATGGGGGCACTACCTGGCAACAATGGGGGCACGCTACTGGCATACAGAGGGGGCACTACCTGGCAACAAGGGGCACTACCGGGCAAACAGGGGGCACTACTGGCAAAAAAGGGGCCATCTACCTGCCTGTAAGGGCACTACTGCATATGGGGGGTTACTACCTGGCTATAAGGGCATCTACCTGGCTTTCTTCCAAAGCCGTTATGCAGTTAGGTGGAGTGGGTGTGGCTTTTTGAAGGGGGCGTGGTATACCGGAAAGATGGCGGCAGCAATTTTTACCGCGGCGGCTACACGCCGCCGCCTACAATCTCCTGCTTTTTCATTTTCAAAAGTTGGCAACTATGCTTAACGTTCTATTTTTGATTTTTTTTGGGATATTGGATCTGAAGTCCAGTGTGTGTCCAGTGCAGCTGCATATACATGTTAATGCTATCTGCTCACAGCACATTGAATATCCAAGGTTGATCTAAGCCTGTTCCTGTTGTATTCATTTAAAGAAACAGAGTTTTTACAATACAAATACCACTTCATTTTTGGCTGCTCAATTATTTTGCGCAGTTTACATCCAGGGGTTAATTAAGCGTTGTTCTGCTGCTGTGGTGTCTAAAAGAAAACGTTTAATTCACCGCCAAAAAAGACATTTTTTCCTGTAGCATAATTCACAAGCAAAGGTTAACTACAAGTTTTCCTCTTTTTGTGTAGCGTAAAAAACACGCCATTGTAACACGCTACAAAGCTGCTAGTTTGTGGTTGCTCAATTCTTTGGCGCAATTTACATCCAGGGGTTAATTAAGCGTTGTTCTGCTGCTGTGGTGACTAAAATAAACCGCCTTTTTCACCGCCAAAAAAGAAATTTTTCCTGTAGCATAATTCACAAGCGAAGGTTAACTACAAGTTTTCCTCTTTTTGTGTAGCGTAAAAAACACGCCATTGTAACACGTTACAAAGCTGCTAGATTATGGTTGCTCAATTGCTTGGCGCAATTTACATCCAGGGTTAATTAAGCATTGTTCAGCTGTTGTGGTGAATAAAATAAACCGTCTATTTCACCGCCAAAAAAGAAATTTTTCCTGTAGCATAATTCACAAGCGAAGGTTAACTACAAGTTTTCCTCTTTTGTGTAGCGTAAAAAACACACCTTTTTAACACGTTACAAAGCTGCTAGTTTGTGGTTGCTCATTCTTTGGGCGCAATTTACATTCCAGGGGTTAATTAAGCGTTGTCTGCAGCTGTGGTGACAAAATAAACCGTTTAAATCACACACCAAAAAATACATTTTTCCTGTAGCATAATTCACATTCGAAGGTTAATTACAAGTTTTCCTCTTTATGTGTAGCGTAAAAAACACGCCATTGTAACATGCTACAAAGCTGCTATTTGTGGTTTTTCTCAATTGCTTGGCGCAATTTTACATCCAGGGGTTTAATTGAAGCGTTTGTTTCTGCTGTTGTGTGACTAAAATAAACCGTCTTTATCACGCGCCAAACAAGAAATTTTCCTGTAGCATAATTCACAAGCGAAGGTTAATTACAAGTTTCCTCTTTTGGTGTAGCGTAAAAAACACGCCATTGGTAACACCTACAAGCTCTAGTTAGTGGTTGCTCAATTCTTTGGCGCAATTTACAATCCCAGGGGTTTAACTAAGGTTTTTCGCAGTTGTACTCAGTAAAAGAAAACTTTGTTTTTGTCACCGCCACAAAATAAATTCTGTAGCGAATTCATATCCGAAGGTTTAATAAGCCTGTTTGTGTTTTATATTCAGTAAAATTACACAGAGTTTTATAAACGGCACTCAAGTAAATTTTTTTCCTGCCCATTTGTGGAGCCAATTTATATCCAAGGGTTACCCCAAGCTTCTTTGTGGGTTCATTTGGATCAAATAAGGTGTGTATTTATCAATAATACAGATATCTTCATCAAACAGTGTCCTGTACATTTTAGAACAGTGTTCCAACTCCATTCCCAGGACCCACCAACAGTCATGTTTTCAGGATCTCCACAAATGCACTCAATAATTATATTCACCCTGTGCAATGCTAAGGGAATCCAGAAAAACATACCTGTTGGTGGTCTCATTTGAGGACAGGAGTTGAGAAACACTATTTTAGACAAACATATGTCAGACAGAGAGGTGGACAGGCTCTTCACCTGGAGAGGCATAGTCACAACATTCCTGAGGAGGCCCAGGTCGCAGCACAGCAAGGGACGTCGCAGCAGGTGTCCACCGTGAGGCCACAACTGCCGCTGTCAATCTACGGCCGTGTGTTGTTCAGCAACCCAAAGGTTTCTTGATTGTTATTACTAGGTCATCCCCTTCCTCCCAAGACATCTGACACCCCAGCCAAGAATCGGTGGGATCGTCAGACACAACCCTTAGTTGGCATGTCCCGGGAGTCGGGTCAGCGGCACTTCCCCTGTCCTCAACCCGCCTCTGTCCCATGCGGTTCCCTCAGCCAAGATCTACTATGTGGTCTAGGCTCAGCGCCACTATATAGCGATGATGACAATTATGAGGAGGGCATTCAGCAGCTACTTGGCAGCGAAGAAATAGCGGCAATAGCCCCGCTTCTTGCAGTAGGCGGCAAAGTATAGATTGTCTGAGAGTGGCATGGGAGGTCATGTTGTGAAGGGGTCCAGTCTCTGCATATCAAGACCGGTGATGAGGACAGCAGTGATGATGAAACACAAATAATGATGATGTAGCCACCGCACTTGGGAGCCGGGTGAGGCAAGGCTTCATCAACGTCATGAGAAGAGGCGTCAGCTTGCGCATCAGCAGCGGCGCAGCCAGCAAAGTGGGTTGTGTGGCTGTGAGTCACAAGGATAGCAGCATGTGAGAGGTCGGAGCAAGCGCCACAGAGTAAAAAACCGCTTCGCAGGTCCAAGAAAGTAGCGCAGACTGGGGCTCAGCGAGGCAGCGACGGCAGTAGTAGCACAGTGTGGGAGCGTTGGCGGTAAAATCAGCTACACGGCCATGTGTGGGTGTACATTTCTTTGCTAAGACACCGAGGAGCCGATATATGGGTATATGTTAGAATCTTTGGCCAGGGAGCTAACATTGCACCACGGCCCTGCGTCACACATGCAGCATCACCATCCGGTGGCCTGGGAGAATCGTGGCTCAGATGTGGTTGTCCATCCTGCCAGCCGCAGAACAGCACAGCAGCGCCCAGTGGCACCATGCCATAGCAGCAGATCAAGGCTAGACCTACCTCTTGCGAAGGATCTGTTTTCTCTTTGACATCATCTCCGTCAGATGTCCTGCTCCTCATTACTCATCGCGCCAGCAGTCTTCAGCGAGGCGATTGCAAAGGAGGACAACAATATGCGTCCAACCATCCCTCAAAAAGGAAAAAAAAGTGCATAAGCTGACCGTGCACCTGTCCAAGTTGTTGACTGCAGTCCCTCCCTTCCCAAATGGGGAGACTCTGCACCGTCAGAAGAACTGATGGCTTGTCCGAGTCGAGATGGAGAGTTCCAAGCCGTAATTTATTGTTCCAAAAAGGCTGTACCAGCTACTTCCATAAATATGTAGAACAGAAGGTGGCCAGTCCTTGAGCTTATCGGTTTGTTCCAAGGTGCATGGCAGCGCGGACGTCTGGAGCTGTAACTACGGTCAGGGCCAGTACATGTCCTTTACGGCCCACTTGTTGAAAGTGCTTCCTGCCAGGCACACCAACAACTTGGACAGGAGACGCCGCTTTCTCCTACACGTTGTCAAACTGCTACTCCTGCGCCAATGTCCGCCTCCTACTCCTCCACCACCACCACCATCTCAGCCTCCACAAGTACTGCTCCATCTACCACATGAGTAGGGCACAGCGTGTGGTCAACGCAGGTTTTACACCTGGCTTGCCTCGGCTCACGAAGTCACACAGGTGGAGGAACTCTTCTCGCGTCATGCATCAAGAAATCGATGTGTGGCTTTCTCTGCGCCAACGCAAATTGGAACCATGGTGATAGGATTAATGGGAGGAACATGGTGTCCGCCCTCAACAGAGGATGGATAGTCCATTGTGCCCAGTATGCGAATGTGTTCAATCTGTGTTTGAAAAGTTTCCTGAAGTCTTTCCAACCGATCTCAGAAAATTTCTGAAAATGGCCAGGAAACTGTGCAAGCACTTCATCCATTCCTACAAAGCCAGGATCACCCTCCTCGAGTTGCAAAAGCGGCAAACGCCCTCTCCCCAAACACACTCTGATATGCGATGTTTCACCCATTGGAATTCCAGCCTGCACATGTTTGGACCGACTGTATGAACAGAGAAAGGGTCAATTAACGATTTATGATGATATCCAGCCGGACAGGAGTACTCCCCAGTGTAACTTTGATTTTCAGCCAGTGCAGCTCATGCTGACACCTGCCGTTTGTTGAGGCCATCGAGGAGGCCACGTTTATTTGTCCAGTCGCCAGGACTACGGGATGAAAAATCGTCATTCACTGCTTCATGTCCTGGAACAGATGCTAAAAAATCTGTCTGGCAGGGGACTGGAGACGCGCGATTACATCTCGCGGCCACAAGTCCGTTGGGGACTGGAAATGGAGGAGGAGAGGAGGAGGGCCATGGAGCAGAAGCATTGTCTGTTGAAATGAGTGGATTTTCACACAGGTGACAAGAGAGGAGGGCAGGTAGCAGCTGAGGAGGTAGTCTGAGAATGAGGAAGACGAGGCAGATTGACCCGCAAGCACCGTGACAGTATACAGTGGAGATGGAGTGCAGGGAGCCCCTCGGATCACTTTGTGCAGATGGCCCGCATGCATCTGATTTGCCTTGCTATGACAGCCGAAAGTCAGTCGAACGGCAAAGGGATGACTTCTGCTCTCCACCCTATTGGACCCTCGCTACCGGTCCTCCAAAATGGAGCCCTTTTTCCATCTAATTGAGAGGGAGGACATACTCAAATACTATAGGGGAAATCCCTCCATAGTCAGTTGGCCTGCTGCCCTAAGTGCAGCATCGTCCCTCCCTGAAAGGTCTGACGGGGGGGGTTCTCAGCGCTCACGTACTACTGCCAGCGCTGCTGGTGGAAGGTGGGGGGAGTAGAGCAGTACCAGCTCCATCAGCAGCAGCCTAATCTGAGTCCAGTTTTTTTTTTTTCTGATAAGCACTTCCTTCACCCGCCTAGTAGAGGGTAGTCCACAGCAGCAGCAGCAGCAGGACCTGGAGCAGTCCCTGAACCAAACAGTGGTGGCCTACATTTTGGACAGCAGCTCTGCCACCCCAGATAGAAGATCCGCTGGGAAAAACTACTGGGCAGCCAAACTGGATTTGTGGCGCAACTTGCCGAGTTTGCAGTGGGAGAAGCTGTCCTGCCCGGCCAGTATTGTGGCAACAGAGCGGGTGTTTCAGTGCGGCGGGTGCCATCGTTACCCCAAGGAGACCTGCTTGTCCACGGGAAATAGTTGAACGACCTGACCTTTGTCAGATGAATGCAGGCGTGGATCGACCATGATTTCCACACACCAAAGTCTTAGCCGTCAGATCACATCACCATAACGCCTCACCAAACTGTGAGAAATGGAGTCTGGGTTTAAATTACCTGCCCCAGCCACTATTCCTGATGCCGCCACCCGCCTGAAGCCACACATCGCTGACAGTTTCTCCATCTGCCACAACCAATCCTTTACCAGGGACTGGTTTTGCCACCCACCTCCACACTTTGTCATTGTGCCACTCTCTGACCTCATGATGCTGTGGCCTGTCGCCGTCACCTCCCTCTCTGTCATTGTGCCACTCTGTGGCCTACTACTGTAATGCACCCACCAGAATGTCATTGCGCACTGTCTGACCTGCATGCTGCTGCTGTGGCTGCTGGCCGTGACCTACACACCTGTCATTGTGCCACTTTCTGACCTCATGCTGCTTTCTGTAGGCTGCTGTCTGTGATCTCCACACTGTTCATTGTGCCACTCTGTGGCCTACACGTTTGCCACCTCCAAATGTCCATTGTGCCACTGGTCTGACCTCATGCTGCTCGCTGTCGTGCCCTTCACACTGTGTCCTTGGCCACTCTGTGGGCTACTCAGTTTTTGCCCATCTCCAGAATGTCATTGTGCCACTGCCTGACCTCATGCTGCTGCTTGTGGCTGCTGCCGTGACCTCCACACTGTGTCATTGTACACACTGTTGCCTACTACTGTTTTTGCCACCCTCCATAATGTCATTGTGCCACTGCCCTGACCTCATCTGCTGCTGCTGTGCCCGTGCCCTCTCCACACTGTGTCATTGTGCCACTCTGGTGGCTACTCCTTTTTAGTCACCTCCAGAATGTCATTTGTGCCACTGCCTGACCTCATGCTGCAGCTGTGGCTGCTGTCGGGACCTCCACACTGTGTCATTGTGGGCACTTTGTGCCTGACTCCAGTTTTTGCCACCCTCCAGAAATGTCATTGTGCACACTCGTCTGACCTCATGCTTCTCCTGCTGTCCGTCACCTCACTCTCTGTCATTGGCCACCTGTGCCTACTACACTGTTTGCCACCCCAAGAATGTCATTGGCCACTGCCATACCTCATACTGCTGCTGTGCTTGCTGTCGGCCCCTGCCACACTGTTGTCATAGTGCCACTCTGTGGGCCTATTCCGTTTTTGCACCTCCAGAAATGTCTTTGTGCCACTGTCCTGACCTCATGCTGCTGGTGCTTGCTGCAGTTGTCACACCACACACGTCACTGATGTTCCACCTGAGCTCTCATCTTGTTTTTCCAGCTTTCCCGCTCCAAGACTTTTTCAAGGCTAAATTCCCGCTTGAGTATTTTTTGGTCAGTTTGCCCTCTTAAAGTGCCCAGGAATTTTTTAAAGGAAGCGATTCTAAGAGTGACGGCAAGTCCATCTGCGTGTCATAAACTAAACACAACATTGTATGAATACCAAACCAAGCTCCCTCGCATATTTAAGCATGGCACAACATTCTACGCAGCCCTGCAGGCTCTGTGCAGCCTGGAAATATGCTGTTTTTTAACGCGATTCGTGCCGATGTAATTCGGGCCGAAACGAATTTTGTCGGAAAATTCGGCGAAGTGACCAATCCGAATTTTTGAGAAATTCGCCCATCTCTAATAACAATGATAGAACGTAGCATCAAACGGCAAAGGTATACCCCCCCCTCCAGTAGGTAACATATAGAAGTAAAAGATAACGGCAGCAGCAAGATTAGTATAACATTAAAGGGAACCTGTCATATAGATTATGCCTCCCTTGCTGAGGACAGTACAAGCTAGTGTCAGACATGCTGTTCCCAGCACTGTGTCAATCTTTAAGATGCAGCAGTTTTAGAGCATTTCCCTCTCAAATCTTATTCATGAGTAGGTGTTAGCCAAAGGGTAGCTTCAGATGGGCGGGGTTTGAAAAAAAACTGACTCTTTGAATGACTCTTCTGGCTGAAAACTGCAGATTTGAGCATTAAATACACAAAAACTACAGCATCTTACAGAATAAGGGACACAGCAATGGAAACAGCATGCCTATCACTAGCTTGTTCTGCCCTCAGAAAAGGGGGCATAATCTATGTGACAGGTTTCCTTTAAATAAATTCAATATTAAGTGCTAGTGCATGTATATCATAAAGTATAAGTGAAAAACTGCTAATACTTGGCTTTAAGATGACAGTATATCATGTAACGCCAAAAAAGAGGGAAGGGAGCACCAAACCCCATCATGCATTTTGCCTGCGCTTGTTCAAGAGGACAAGTGCAAGCGAAACTGATTGTTTTTATCTAGTTAAACTTCTTACTCAGCCATTCTCTTTTTTGGACACTGCTTCATATTTTTTTCTACCTAACACCTCCCCCTCCCCACCTCTTTATTTATATCCATATTTCTTCTTCATTACAATGTTAAAGATTTAATATAAACACCCACAAAAAAAGAAAGCTATGACATGCACAAAAGATGGCACCTCTATTATGGAAATATTTTAATAGCAAAATGCCTCGTTCACACGGCTTATTTGGGCGCAGATTGGAGCCGTACTGCGTGCCATATTTGTGCTGCAGTACGGCTCCAATCCGTCTCAGTCATTACGGTAATCCACAGTTCTCATAGAGAACTATGGATTCCGTCTTGTCTCCCCGCTCGGCGAATCCGCCGCGGGGGGAGAAAGTGACATGCACATTATTTACGTCGCGTACGCGCCGTAGATAATGATAGCCCCCCGCCCCGTCCCGCTGCACAGCTGCCAGCGTAATTGCGGGGCGAAATCCGTCCCCGCAATTACGCCGGCAATAAGCCGTGTGAACCGGGCCTTAAAATCACACCATGACATTACTTTCCATAATCAAGTAAGAAACTGGAAAACACTGTGGATGTGATAAAGGTATACAGAGATCAAACTTAGCCAGACCAACAGAAAACATCTTAAAAATCAATTGACTATAATGCAATTATTATTATTATTATTTTTATTATAGATTTTAAAGCGCCATTGATTCCAGGGTGCTGTACATTCAAGGGGGTTACATACATTACATAAGTCATAACATTAACATAACATTACATAACGAGTACAGTGATAAGTGATAAGGACAATTGGCCCGACCGGGGGGGAGAGAGGATCCTACCCGCGAGGGCTTACAATCTGCAAGGAGGGGGAAAGAGACAGGAGGTGAGGGGCAATGTAATATAAAGTTATAATTTATTGCAATACAGTTATTGAAGAAAAGTATTATTTCACCAATATCAATCTATAATACTACAGATGGAGAAAATCCCCACATGAATCGCTGTAGCATTGTGTCTTCCTCAAGGGTCCTTTATTGCAGTTTCTGGCAGTTGCCCTGTTCCCCAACCCCATCCCCTTCAAGCTTAAAGGGGTTGTCTCACTACAAGGATTGCTTTTTATGTTAAAGATCTTGCAAAAACAAGTCACTTTGCAATATATGTCCATTAACAGTGTCCTACCTATTCTGAGATATCCCATCTTGTATGGGCTGCATCAGCTCCTCAGGTCGCTATAGCTACAAACCTGTTCAATCTCTCATGATAGGCTACCAGTGCTGGTTGCTATAGCTACAGACCTGACTTCTACTGCAGCCCCTGAATTCAAAATGAAACTAAGAAAACAGGACTGAAGTAAGATGATCAATGTAGTGAGACAACCCTTTTAAAGGACCACATAAAGAGTCAGTCTCCTAACAAGACACAAAACCTAACATATAGCACAAACTTCAAAAAGAATAGAGCACAAAAGTGCAGATACACTGATTATATTGTAACACAGCAAGACTCATCCCCTCTTGTAAGGGCTACATCAGCTCCTCAGGTCGCTATAGCTACAGACCTGTTTGATCTAACTTGATAGGCTGTCAGCACTGGTTGCTCTAGCTACAGACCCAGCTTCTACTAAACAGGACTGAGGTAAGATGAATTAATGTAGTGAGACAACCCTTTTAAATATCTGTCATTCTGAAGTCTGAAAAAAATAATCCTCTGCATGTAGCAACTTTAGACCTTTGTCCATTATAGATGTTGATGTGAAATTAATTGCCAAAATGACAGCACTCTGTCTTCATCCTCACATCCCTCAACTTATTTATTAGGAGCAACCTGGTTTTGTCCCTGACCATGAGCCTGAGACAACACTATAAGAACTAGAGAATATCTTTGATCTTTATAGCTCAAACTTTATCTGTGCCTCTTGACTATTAATACAGAAAAGGCCTTGAAGGCAACATTTAGCAAAATTCAATTGGTGTACCCATATGAGAGATGGGATTTTGGCTCTATAAAGTAGCTCCTCTACACAAACTAAGGTCAATAGAGCTTCAGGTCTCTCCCCCTTTGAAATTTGTAATAGGGACAAACTGGGTTGTTTCCTGTCATTATACCTCTATATTCTGGTTGCAGAATACATAGCAAATGCACTTAGACATAATGCTTCATTCAGCAATAATTCTGTATATTACACTAACCACAGTTTGTCATTATCTGTCAATTATCTTCTGCTGTACATCTAAAATCCAGGAGTTGGGCTTCTATTCATTCTCACTGAATTTGAAATGTACATCAGAGTCAGTAACTTTATAGTTAACATACAAAAATCAGAACTTTAAAAGAGGTGTTCCCCCCTAGACATTGATGGCATACTGATAGGATATGCCTTCAAAGCATGATTGGTGACGGTCCCAACTCTTGCCCTGATCCCAGGACAGGGAAAAGGGCCCCAAAAAGTTTAGGCTTAAAACAAAGAGCTGGTTGCACTTGTACATGACTCTCTATTCTATTCTATGGGAGTTTAAAGTACAATTGAATACCGTGTCCAGCTATAACCACAACTCCCATTCTGAGTAATAACTTTCTGGGGCCCATTACTGACATAGGCACGGTTGCAGATGTGGGACATGCCAGGATGGAGTGAGACATGGTATATGCAGATGTCAATGAGTCAGGAAGCCAGAGTCTTCCCTCAATACCAGTGGGCGCATTGGGAGAAATTTCTTACTGGAAGCAGAGATTATTAGGGTCGGCCTAGCTGTGCAATGTGGTGCTTCATATGAAAGCTATGCTGGCATTAATCACGCTGTACAGAGTAGCTTGATAAGCCATCATGCTTAGACCTACCAGACAGAGGAAGAAGTTTGGACAGATCATAAACCTGCTAGAAGATGTTTATGAGGATCTGTCGTCTGAGGCCATACTGCAAAATAAATTCTTTTCCTGACACCAACAAGATGGGGAGACAAATTTGTAAACGGACTACAGGAGATTATGGTAACCATGTAAAGAAAAGAAGAGGAGGGACTTGCCTCCTTTGTCAACATAGAGGTACTGTTGCAAGACTGGCTCTGAAAGGAACATTAAGGGAACAGTTCAAGTTCGACCTGAAAATAACACTGTATTAAGTCCTGAAGGACACTATAACCTTAGAGGCCCCACATGCTGCTCCCCTCCATACACTGGGAGACACCTGGCTAAGTATGTGCTATGCTTTAACATATTGTGTCATTTATATTTGACCTCAACCTTTTTTTCTGATATATAGGTGTGTCTACTTTCCCTGTTGTTTTTGGAGGGTTGTAGCAGCATTTTCTTTGGGTGTGTGTTTGTATTCTTTTTTATACTCACATTTGTGTATTTTTATGGAGTTTTTTTCAATAAAATGTATAGTTTTTTTACCATTTATGGCTTAGTTTTGGTGTTTTGCATTTTGATTGCCATATGGTGCTTTATTGTTTAGATTGGTAGCCCTTATAATTTTTGTAGGTGATTTAAGAAAAAAAGAGAGTTGCCAGGTTATCCCAGTGCCAGATTACTGGGACCAACACCCTTTCCAAAGTGAAAATAGAGAGAGGCCCCAAGGAAGTGGTCTGAATTGTTGGGAGTGCAGCTGGGAAGGACACCTGTCTTAACATTGTCAATATCAGGACAATGGACTTTTGCAGCAGGATTTAAACTAAGCCAGCCTGCAATTGAGGGGTGAACCACAGGCACTGAGATAAATTCTAGCCTATTCCTAGGAGATATGGACCTGACTGGAAAAAGTCCCGTAGTTAAAGTCAGGGTTAATGGCTGGAGCTGGATGAAATGGTTGATATTGGATCCCAGATAACCATTCTCACCCACAAAATTCATGAAGCCTATTTCCGACACGCACTCCAACCAGTGCGACTTGGATACAGTTACCAGTGCAGACCATGGGAGTAATGCAGGCTGACACAGATGTGTGGGGCTAGACACTGGCAGAGAAAGGGAGGAGACCAAAATTTCCCGCAAAGGGTCCCTAAATTCTGCAGTGAGAATGTCAGCTATTCAAGAGAATAAATCTGGTCAAAGAGCATGGACTGAAGGAGCGACTTGGGATTGCAGAGACAGTGGGGAGTTCCTCAGATATGGAATGTACTTAGGTAGCCTCAAAGAGGGTAGGCCCCAAATGCCTGTGAACATTATACTTAGTAGAAGGAAAGAATTTCTGGTATCATAAAAAGTTACTGGCGATTAAGGAAGGCACACTGTACTGCGGGTAAAAACTCCCTACGGTTGGGGTGAGTAGCAAGAAGTGCCAAGAGAAAAGGGCAGCTTGGTTACAACTAATATTTTATCCCCACATTTCTGAATGGTGCAAAAAATTTTCAACGTTTCAGGAATTTTCAGCCTCTCCCAGGCAAAATGAAAAATGGCACTGGGGGGTACAAAACTTTCTCTTTTTCTTCAGTACCCAAATAGAGTATCTACAGGTTGAGGAGTCTTATCAAGGTTAAAGTATCTCCTAGTAATGGTAGATCATTTTGGGTACAACACTCTCACTGAGACAATTTGGGTAAGCTTCCAGCTAATTATGTTGATAATGTCTTGATGGTACTGATTGCCAGGATGGCACACGATATGTTCCGGGGGAAGAGGTAGAGTGGGGATCTGCAGTTCATTCTCTAGTCAGTAGATGGCACAGGTACACTGAAAGGGGCAGCCCCTAAATGAAAGCCCAGGAGCAAAAGAAAGTCATTTTGTGTTGTTGGATGCAGCAGAGAGCAGTCTTCTCAAAGGGAGAAGGTACAGTAAGAACCCCAATCCTGGAAATATGAAATGAAGGGTGGGTAGAAATACCTCAAAGAAAGTGGGAGAGGGATAAATAGGAACATCAATATAACAAGGAAGGGGGGGGGCCCGCATGTGGGGTGGCTAATTAATGGCGCCGGCGCTTGAACCCCGAGTCGTGAAGATCCTTAAAAGCGGCACATCTAAGCCTAACTTCACACCCAAATTCGGGCAGACCGGGCACGGAGAGACCCTGGAACACGAGGGGACACTATTTTACCCCGGACCCCGCAACGGAAGCCGAGGGAACCTTGAGGCCCAGGGGAAAAGGCAGGCGGCCCGGGAGAAAAATTTTCGCCCGACTAACCCGCTGCAGCCAGACGCGGGGGAGACGCAAGCAGCATCCGGACACAGGCGCAGCTTCCGACAGCCACACACGGCGCCTGTTACACACGGCGCCTCTAACAACACCCGCGAGACCCAGTGCCTGTCCGCGGAGACATCCACACTGCAGACCGTCGGTCAGCTGTTCTGTGTACGGGATACTCCGGAGGCCTTGAGTACCTAGCTGCACCTCGCCAGGTGAGACTGGTACCTGTAACGTGTCCCACAAGTGAGGGACATACTGTAGTAAGGGTGGCTGATAGGATTCTACAGTCCCTTGCCCCTCTCTGATCCACAGCAGACTGCCTTCTGAATGTCCAATTGTGCCCAGCGTCGGGGCCCTTGTCACCATAGAAAAAAAAGCCACAACGGCCCTGCTAAAGGCCCTGTGACCACAAGTGCGCAGCCTCTAGGCTAAAAATAACTAACCCAGTAACAACTACCCGACATGGGGTGGTTTTTCCTACGCAGAAATTAAAGTAAGCAACCATTAAAGGGCAACAAACCCAAAGGGGAACATTTCAAGCGCTTACACCTCCAACCCCAAACCCCTTCTCTATAGTGGAGTAGCCGGAGTAAGACTGTAGCACCATCTTTTTAACCGTCGGTCTAATTCCTGTCAAACCTCGTGCCGTACTGCAGATCCCTAGAAAAGAAGGGGAATCCATAAATAAAAAAGGGGGAAAAAAAAAAAAAAAGGCATACCATAATTCCATGCCCTCCCTTCCCAAAAAAGAAAAAAAATGAAAGCGCAGCAAAGAAAGCCCTAAAATAAAACCTGCAAGCTTACAAAATTTTCTTTCAGAAAAACCCTCCCCTTTTTGTTAAAACCTTAGAGATCTCCAACCTTTTCTCAATTATCAAATTCTCCAGCGCGCCCAATCTCAGACTGGGCCCAAAAAAGGCAACGAAAGCATCATGATGGAAAAAACTTGATAAAAACTCTTTTCTTTCTTCCGGGAAAAACTACAAAGCACTTCAAGCAATGATGCGGGTTCAAAGGCAACATCCCAACCCGGGCAGCTGGCAGATCATGTCGAAAGAAATGGGGGAACTTACCCCTCTCATAATCTATGACGCGCGAATACTGATTTGAGGGGAAAATGAGGGTATCATAAATTGCTGGCTTGGAGGACAGTTTAAGGAAAACAAAATTGATAAAAGGGGTCCCCGAGTCTTACTAATGGCCCTTGCCCCCTTTCCCCACTGTCTCCTAGCATAGCCCTTTCCCCAAACACACGACCAAACTGAAATAGATCGCATCCAAGGTTACCGAAGCCTAAAACATCTGCCAAGCGATCCCCCCCGGGTGTCTGCCAGGATCCATTTTTCAAAACCAAAGAAACTTTTTGGAGCCCTCAAAGTAAAATTACATTTTCCTGAAAAAATTCCCAACATCACAATTTTCCCCTGCCTGTCGGTGGGACATTTTAAAACGAAAAAAATTGCCCCCTTTTCCAAAATTTCTACGGATTAAAAAAGCAAATTCATTGGGGGTTCCCGGTAAAGTGATCGTCAACAAGGACAACACCAGGGTTGCTAACGCCCCCCCATGGCGAAAACCCATCTTGTCCTGGAAAAGCTCTCATCGCCCAAAAACCAAACCTTTGAAGAAACAAAAAAACGAGACTGAAGCAATCACTCCTTTTGGCAGAAAGCAGAATGGGCCAAAGCCGCCCCCCGGGTTTTCCCCCCATGTCCGTTTTGAAAAAATTTGTCTCCAAGCTCATTCGATCCAATTTACAGGCGGAACTTCCGTTCATCTCAACTCCCTTTTCTGTCCCCCGTTATAGGATGGCATTGATTCCCCCACCCTTTGTTCCTTTCAGTGGAATCCCAGTCCTGAAGATTTTCCCTTTCCCAATTGTTTTTTTTGTTTTTTTTTTATTTTGGTCCCACCTTAGTTTCTTGCAAACAGTCATTTGCTCTAACCTTTATTTCTTTTGAAGGTTTCCTAAGATATTTTTGTTAGCACATGGCACCTATCATGCTTCCACCCCACAATTGGGTGTTAATTCTTTTTTTAAAATCAAAGGGCCTAAAATCCCTTTAAAAAAGGGTTTTTTGGGAAAAGAGGTCATTAAGTCCCGTGCGGATGTGATATGCTGCAAGAAACACTTATGTAAAAAAAGATTCCTTCCCCTTACATAGGAATTACGCACTTCCTATCCTCCCTAGACTTTAAAAAAGCAGGTTTTCCTTTTTTGAAAAAAACCTTTTGCCTTTTCCCCAACGCACTTTTGTCGATGTAATGGGCGCTACTAATTTTCATTGTATGTGAATTAAAGGGCCCTTTTAAACCTTGGTTTGGGTTTTTATGCGCCAAAAAACACTAACTTTCTTTCCCTTTTCAAAAATTCTCACCTTTAAAAAAAGGAATCTAAAAGCAATTTAGTCTTTGGGGCGTTTTCAACGGGGTCTTTGAAAATAAAAGACGGGGTCTGCAAACTGCCCCAAGTCCCCCCCGAACTCTCATTAATTCTGGAGGAGAGTCTTCAGCCCCCATGGAGAAGCACATCCGACAGAGAGAGATTTCACTTTCTACCCCCGAGATTCTACTCATAATTGTCTTTTTTGGTGTTTTAAACACCCCTTTTGTCGACTCTATACAAAAGGGGGTTCCAATGTGGTAGTCACGCACCGATTTTTTTTAACACCCCGAACCAACTCTCCCCCCTTTTCCATTCCCCATGGGGATGATACTTTTTTATTAAAATTAGAAAATAGTTAAGGAATAAAGGGAAAGCCCTTTTTAAAATTTTTGAAATAAATTCCCCAGCACCCCCCGAAGAAGTATTATGGTGGCCCAAAAGGGGCATATTTAGAGGAATTCTTATGAAAATAGCTGCAAGGGGGGGAAAGAAACGCTCCAAGAACCACTCCCTAATGTCCTGGGAAATTTAGACTTTGGGGGTTAAAATTCAAGGCAATAGTTTTCCCAAATTTTAAAGACAAAATTTCGCGCCAAAGTTAGGTTAAATACTCTCCACTTTTAAAAAATATGAAATTCCTTAGCAGGTTGTGGATTTTTTACCTTTGGGCAATAGCCTCAGAAAATTGCTCGTAAGTCAAGTAACACGGCCCGAACCCTATTCCCTTATCACTTCCCCCTCTCAGCCAAAATTTCGTCCGTTACAAATCTCAAATGCCCTTTGCCTCTTACACAGCTCCCCATATAATATTAAATCTGATGGAAGCAGTTCCAAGGTTTTTGAGAGAGATATAACAAATTCCCGAGAAATTTCTCTCCCTTTTTCTCAAAAACAACTACCGCTCTAAATGAACCCCCTTCCAAAAGTTGGAAAACTTCTCTTTTAAGTGAACAAACCCCCCCGGGGCCCGGGGCCTTACTAATGAATATAAATTACTGCAATGGAACCCCCCCTTTTCCCCGCCTTTTAACGTAAAAACCCGGGAAAAGGGCTACCGCCGGAAATGCTATGCCCCAAATTTTTCCCATTCACAAGCGGAAAGCAGAAGAGGGGGTTAAAAACTACGGGGCCTTTTTCGTTTTTGAATTCAGACAAAAAATTTTTTTTTAAAAATCTAGCTAAAAAAAGGTTTAAATGAAAAATTCCCAAATTGTAATGGGCCGGGTAGGATTTTTTAAAAGAAGGGGGCTGGGACGGTAACAAAGGGGTGTGAACGTAATGCAATAGACATTCACAAAACACCCCCTTGCATTTTTTTCTTAGAGGAGAAAAAGCGCGACGAAAAAATTTGGCCCTTATGAGGAAAGTCCACAAGTTTGGTTTCTGGCCCAATTTTTTCAGAATCATTTTCTTTATATACCTCTCCCTGGGGAAGGTTTTTCCCTCGGCTTTTTTCTGTAAATTAAATTTTAAAAAAGGGGTAAAGGCGGGGGCCCCCTATCCCCCCTTAATATTGATTTGTGCAGAACCTCTAGCTGAACACATAGGAAACCGCGGAACTCGGGGCATATTTGTCAAAACTCATAAAAAATGCATTGGGGATGCTTTTGATCATGTGTCGGGAACCTGAAACATCTGTCCCCCGGCTCGAACTATAATTGATCGCAAAAATCTCGTATAAAATTTTAAATATTTCAAGTTTCTGCTCCGGGAAATCCCCATCTTCTCTCAAATCTTTTTAAAAGTTTAAATTTCACTTGGTCAGAGTCATTTATTTCTACTTGGGTATTGTATATCGATATTAATTTCCAAAAAAAACTTAAAGACAAGTGTGTTTTATGGGAGAAATAAACAACTAGTAAATTTAGCGTTGGTTAGAGAATTAATCTTTTAAAAATGTTTTTTGTTACCGAAATTTCTCTATATTTCAAGATCACTGCCTTTAATATTTCCTAAGGAGCTCCTCACTAACCTTCAAAATCTATTCTTACGATTCATATGGAATCAGAAAAAACCCAGGGTACTAAGACAATATCTATACAGGAAAATAAGAGATGGAGGTCTTTCTGTTCCAAACCTACTTCAATACAATATAGCATCAGTACTAGAGCCCTTAACCTTACATTGGCATTCCCCTGATTCTCAGCACTGGCTTTCTCTTGAAAACTCTACTCTCACCAAAGGCTCTTATAGAGACTGCTTAATAGCGATGCTACTGGGTTGGAAGCCTCCAGAATCCACATTACTCACCTTATCCCATGCGAAAACTGCTTGGTACAAATATATAGTACAAACAAAGAAGGTCTCAGTGAACAAACTTAAATGCCCGCTCTCAGTACTTCACTGTCTTGCCCCGAATATTCCCATTCATCTCTGGCTGAATTTAGGGATTAAGCAGGTGGGTGACCTATATCACCTAAACCAGCTCTGCTCGTTTGAGGAACTATGTCAGCGTTTTCCTGTTCCTCGTAATCAATTCTACGTATTTCTGCAAGTCAGACATGCGATTCAAACGCTTAAGGTCCCATTCGCCATTAGCTTATCCTCTCCTCTACATGTACTGCTTTGGAATAAACCCAGTAGCACTAAAAGCCTCTCAGCAGCCTACCAAACCCTATTTGAGGATCTATCCGTCAAACCAGATTATATGCTAAAATGGGAAAAGACATTAGGTCAGACCTTCTCTATAGATCTATGGACACAGGCAGCTAATGTCGCAACTAAATATTCTAATTGTGCTAACCACTTAGAATTGTCCAGAAAAATTTTACTACGCTGGTACCTCACTCCAACCCGCTTGGCTCATATGAACACGGGATATTCCCATCTCTGCTGGAGAAAGTGTGGGCATAAAGGCTCCCTCTTCCACATGTGGTGGAAATGCCCGATAGTGGCTCCTCTATGGAGAAGGGTAGAGATGATGTTAGAACAGCTTTTTGGATGGCAATTCTGCCTCCCTCCCGAACTAGCATTGTTAGACTTATCATTCGATATTATTCCTACTCCCTATCGTACAGTCTTAGCACATGTTCTAATAGCTACTCGCTTCGTAATAGCATCTAACTGGAAATCTCCCAAGACTCCGTCTATAAAAGAAATCATTAATAGGATAAACAATCAATACCATTGCAAAACGAGCCTGGTAGTCCCCCCACATAAGGTAGCCAGGATCAAGAATAGCTGGTCCACTTGGACTGAGTCCACTTACTTTCACTAGCTATAAGAAAACCTGAGTAGTAACTGGGGAATAGTTTTTGAAGTTAACTGGAAGAGCGCTTCCTTTTGGTGTACCCGCACGGAATAGCTCCCTTGTTCATTTTGCATGCATGTGTGACCTATCACCCGTTATGGGTAATTACTTTTATTAATGTTATACATCGTGGTTGTTGGTTTTAACCTACTGTATGGAAACGTATGTATCTGCTTACATTCGCCTTTTCCCTTCATCGCTACATGTTATGCTTTTTGAGTGTTTATGCACTGTTATGATTTCTTACATGTTGAGATAATTTCATGACTGTATTTCATTCATTGTTATCCTCTTATACGTTTCAATAAACATTTTTCTCGCTGAAAACAAAAAAAACAAAGGAAGGTTCTATGTGGATGGAGAAGGAGACCACCGTCTTAAAGGCGTGTGGCCGAAGACAGACTGTTGTTTTGAGCAGTATGTCCTGAATAGACTATTATAGCTTATGACTAAAGAAGTGCTTGTTGTGAAAAAATGTGTTAAAAGAAATTTGATAAAATTCAGTAAACCATTCAGTTTATGTAAAAAAACAAGTGTGACAACTCTGACTTCTACACATTACAAGAACACCCGTTTTACTTGTTTCAGACGAATTTACAGTGCAAATTTTCCCCAACTTCTATTTTGTTAAGGTTACGAAGCTTGTTTTCTAGAATTATCTGAGGCACTTCTAAAGATAGATGTAAATAGAAGTTACTTACTTGAACCAAGCCAATGTTGGGTGTAGATCGTCCTGACTTTGCATTATTTCACAAGGACACTGTCAGTATCAGTGTTTTGGATCTTTTCCATCATTACACCTCTAAGATGTGGGTAGAGATAAAACATACCCTAACTCATGTTCAGACTTATGAGTTAGAATTATTTGGCTCTCTCCAGGGCTGATTAGAAAGTGCTCAGCTTGTCACCTTTTCTATCCATGCTCTCAAATGCTTGGTTTAAAGTCACTTCTCAGCTCCATCTGATCCCACTTTACTCCCTTTATCTCTTCTGATTGGCAACCATGACTTTATGGCGATAATTAGCTTCTTGATTTTGTTTATATTTTTCACCAATCCTATATCCCATATGAAAGGTATGATAAACAGTTGAATACTAAAACCTTTAAAAAAGATCCTCCTGGATACTACCTTTTCTAAGGATTTCTAGCTCCCATATATCCAGCTCCAGAGCTTCATAATATTTCATTTCCTTGCTTTCTAACTTCATAGTACAGTTTACACTTTCTAAAAAACTTTGCTTCTCTTCAGGACCCCCTGGATCTTTTTCATGCTTCTATTTAATGAGATATAAAGCTCCAAACCCGCTTTTTGCAGTGCCTGGGAAGATGATCTGAGCTGCCATTTTTCTGACAAATGTTTTATTCCTTTTATAGGCTCCAGGAGCTTAATTATATGACTTTAACTTAATAGCATACAACTTTTATTAAACTGAATAAGATGAGTGTGACTAACTGTGTTAAAGATGCAATATGATACCCGGAACCATGTGCTTTATTTGAATTCAATATTCAGTTATCCACAGAGGTGGTTCTACTTTCTATGGGTCCTGGTTCTATTTCAAAATTTAAGAAAGGGCTACTTTAACTTGTCATATTTGCTATGTGCCAGATTATGCTAAGACCCTATAAATCCATTACATTTTTCACAAGAATATTGTGGATCAGGGCACTTAAACACTTATGTGGACATGTATGAAAACTGTCTAGGTCTAAAATCTTCTTTGTTGCCCATAGCAACCAATCATAGCGCCCCCTCATTTTTTCAGAGCACTATGTGAAATGAAAGGGGAGCGCTAGACAGTTTTCATACATGAGGCCTCTAATGCGGATGGAGGAAATCAAAGCTAATGACAATGTTTACTCTGACTTCTGGAGGACCTGGATCTCCTGGTCTACATTTCGTGACTTGAACGAACTCATTTGGCTACTGAATGGGACTGCACCCTCTAGCTAATATGACCCAGTTCTCCCCAAGTATATTATCCCCCTCTCCCTTTTTTGTTCTTATTCCTTATTTCCAAAATGTTAAGTAAAGAGAATAATATTTCAGATTGTAGTCCAGATCTTTAAATGTCTATTTGCAAATACTTTGATTACTATACAAGGTTTTTCAGTGAAATACCATCTAGCTGCTGGTCATTTGGATGACAAAAACATGATTTCTATAACTATAATATTAAAACCATTTTGAATTATTTTCTTATATTCTTTTGCTTACATCTGAGCCTTAAGGGTGACATGTATGAAACCCGGCGCTGAGACATCAGTTCTACAGCGCTTTAGGTAAGTGTAGAATGTAATAGTATGTGTGAAAGTATTGTACTGGTGTTCATAAATATGGCACATCGTAAGTACACCAGAAAAGACTCGACAGAATTCCTGAGAGGCAGCAGGGGCCATGCTCAACAAACCCTGATTGCCAATAGGCAAAAAATACCGATTCTTTCCCAAATAACACAACTGAAGTGATAGAAACTAACCTATTTTAATCATAAAACTATATAAAATGAAATAATCTAAAAATAATAAAAAATAATGAAAATTAATATAGCATGATATAATATCCACAACATATTAAATTATATAATATAAAATTGATATAAAATTATATCACATCAAATAAATGTTAAATTAAATAATATAAATTAATTAAACCAATACACCATCTATCATAAATCCCATACTCAGTAGGGTATTTACGGAGTTAACATAGTATTATCAGTGATTACAAACACATCACAGCAGGCTAAAAGTAATATTAAAGTCGTAAGTATAGTTTCAGTGAATAGAAACTATGGTAGTGATCATGCTTGGCAGTTCGTGTGTCAGGTGCTGTATTTATAGAAGAAAGGCTGACCCACTGACCTACATTTTGATGAAAGGAAATTAATGTATAATATAAAAGTATAAAAAAAGGATTTTATTTTAGATTTTAATAAGAAAAAAAAACCACAAAAATCAGAACAAAATTTTAGATTTTTAACATAATCAATTTTTCATTAATAAATCAACTTAATGAATTGAACTAGTCTCTATAGAGAAGAGAAGTAACAGTTCTTTACTCTGATTGACAGTAATAGCTACTTATCTCTTGCAACATTCTAGCCACAAGATGAAGATTGACACAGGGAGAGCATTGTAGTAGAATAAGAAACATTTAAAAATATGAGATTCTGTTCTTTTCTATAGAGGTTAAAGCAGTTCATTGAATTTCTAATAAAAAATCAATTGTGTTAATAATAAAATTTCACTCTGGTTCTTACAGTGAAGGAAATGATTATTTGATCCCTTGCTGATTATGTACGTTTGCCCACTGACAAAGACATGAACAGTCTATAATTTTAAGGGTAGGTTAATTTCAACATTTAGAGATAGAATATCCAAAATAAAATCCATAAAATCACATTGTGTATATTATATACTTTTTTTTTTTTTTGCATTTTGCAGTGAGAAAGAAGTATTTGATCCCTCTGAGAAACAAGACGTAATACTTTTTGGGCAAAGCCCTTGTTGGTAAGCACAGCAGTCAGAATTTGTTGTAGTTGTTCTTTGGGTCATATTTTATATTAAAGAAGCACCTTCACGCTCTCAAGTGTCAACCGTAGCTGCAGGTCCCCACCTGCCGATATCTCACACCAACATAGTCAGTGCTAGCGGTATACAGGTCTACTTAAAAACACTTTATTATATAGCTTTCTTAAAACTAAGTGTGGTCATGCATTTGTTTCATTCAAGCATAAGCATATGCAAATAATTTTCATTTTACAGCACCTGAGAGCCAAAGTTCAGTATCTTCGTTATACCACTTTCATTCGGAACAAACAGTCCTCCTATGTACCTATGCCTTTTTTTTCTTATTAATTTAATTATTAGACTTTTATTCCAGAGTCTTCTTTTGCCGACACCAATGATTCTTTGTTGTTTTTTGTTTCACTTTTTGTTATTTGTGTGATGCTAATTTTGCTGAAAATGTCAGATTTAAAATGTATATGATAAATCTGGTGCATATTTAAAGTGTGTAGACTAAGTTAATATCATTTATTAGTTGGGTTAGTTTATGCCACCAATTGCACAAAAATATTGACGCATTGCACATTAAGTCCCTTTTAGAGTAGTCACACCCCAAAAACTTTAAAACCTGGCTAAAACAATTAGGGTGAAAATTAGGAAGGTCATTGTAAGTTTTTTTTTTATTACTAGGGCCCTGGAAGCTGTTAGTTTGATTCTTAAAGGAGGTGGCAACCCTCTTAATATAAAGAGCAGACTAGATGGAGCATGTAGCCTTTTTGTGCCATCAATCTTTTTGCGTTTCTGTACAGGCAAAAAGGTGTCTGTTCAGACCTCCATATTTCAGGGAGAGAAGATTTCAACTATAACCTGATCTGATTAAAAAGCATGTACACATGGTGGAGTGCAAAAACCAAGATGGGTTACAGCCACTCCCTATGTAAACAGTCTAAAAACAAAATATGGTCAGTATATCCATTTCGAAAAATAAGTATATAGGTGCACGCTGGTGTGACAGTCAAAAGCAATGCAAACACAACACTATATAAGCAGCACTCTACTGAACAGACACCAAGGGCCACATGTATGAAAGCAATAGCAACCAATCACAGCTCCCCTGTCATTTTTCCATAGCACTATATGAAATGAAAGGACTCTCTGACTGGTGGCAATGGGCAACAAAGTAAGTTTTAGACCTAGACAGCTTTCATGCATGTGGCCTCAAGAGAGGTAACATATAGCATAGGTTCCCATCTGAATTGAGGTCACCTTGCTGATGGTACAGTAGATGGGCTTTTACAGTTTGATCAAAATGTACACTAAGAACCTCAATATTTTCTTGCATTCCAAAGTAGCAGAAATGCTTTTCAAAAAATTCCTAAGTCCCCTTTGAATGTTTTTATTGCTTGTAGAGTACTGCTGATATTGTTTTGTGATTTCATTGCTTTTAGCTGACACACCAGCGTGCCCCTATATACTTATTTTTCAAAATGGATGTGCTGACCATATTTTGATTTTAGATAATTGGTAGACAAGATTGAAGTTAAATTGGTGGCTGAGACCTTGATATTGTTAGTCTATTATTAGGATAGGCTATCAGCATCAGACTACTCAGTATACAAACCCTGGAAATACACCAACTATTCATTGTTTAGTAAGCACAGTGTCATATGTTTGGAAGTGAATTTTTTTCTAGTTTGAACTTATTCAATTGAATGAGACTGTTCTGTGGAGTACTGCAATACTAGAAACAGCTACTAAAACAATACTTCTTGTTATAAATGATCAAATGATCAGTGAGGGAGGGGGCAGGATTTGGACCCTAACTAATTTAGGATTTGGATCCTTATGACCACTTTAGAAAATAGACCATCAGCATCACAGTTCTGAATAACCATTTTAAGAAATTGAATCCGTTTTCTGTCTATTAAATGTAATATTAAAAATTAATTAAAACAGAGAAACTTGTATAGCTGAATTTTTAAAATTACATACATATCAGAATCAGCATATAAAAATAAAGATGTTGCAAGGTTAAGCTTGAGATCATGATACCATGGTGTTCTATATTACCTGTTCTAGGATCACAACAAAGGCCACTGAATAGCATAGATAAAGTCGGGATAACATTGTGTGCTGTGATATCATGGTCCGTTATATGTCATGGTGCTTTTTTTTTTTGCTACACAACAATAAACACACTAACATAACAATCTATAAAAATACATACATTTAATTTATTACTAAAGATTAGTGTGAGCGATTATTATCGACAAAGTTGAAATCGTCACGGTATTTACGTTGATCGGATTTTTTAGATCATGCGATAATTTAGGTTAAAATCTGTGCATAACCTATTAATATTGCGCCATTTTTGGCGCTTCCTGTCATTTTGGCGGCCAGCAAATCAGCTTACAGAATAGAGCAGGGTGAGATGTGTGTGCGACGTCATGACTGGGATGGGTATGGTTGCAATTGGCTGGAAAAATCACATGACCTCGTTTTACATAGAACAGCCCTTCCTGTTCATGATCAGTGTCTGTCAGCGTCTCAGAGCAGTAGGACGTGCGCTCTGCCTCTGTCCAAACAGCTCAGGGAAATTATTCTATTTCTTCACAGAGAAAGCTCTACTGTTAGCTGTGATCCTTACAACTTAGTTAGATCAGAGATTTGAAGATTTTATGTAGTTAAGTAGAGAATTCTAAAGGAGCATCTACCGCTGTAAAGTCACGGGTGGAGAATGGGGGGGGGGGGGGGGTCCCGCGGGCGAACACAGCAAGCTTTTTTAAAGAAAACTGGATATAGTTCACCAAGACTTGTGTAGACTTTGCACTGAAATAGCTTTTTTTATAAACATTTTCATGAAATATTTCCTGATAGGGGCGCCAAATTATATTAGGATACAATCTTTTCTGAACTGCAGGTCTCTTTTTTAGTGCAAAACTCCACTTTTATTATCAGTATCATTTCAGATAGGTTTTTTTTAAATTTTGCCCATTCCGCTTTGTTGATAAGCCCCCTTTGGGTTTAAAATTAGAATCCAGCTTTTTTGTAGTCAGCACAGGTTGTAGGTGCCAAAATACCTTTCATTACCAATACATTTCAGTATGTGTTTTTTCATTTTGGCGCAGTCAGCTTTTGTTGATAGAGCTACTTTGCATTAAAATTGGAATACAGCAATTTGTGTCACCACGGTAAAATTAAAGGGGTCCAAAAATCTTTTTTACCAAAATAAATTTCAGATACGGTTTTTTCAATTTGGGCACTAAAAACTTTGTTCATTGAGGCCCCTTGCATTTTAAATGTGAATACAGAATTTTGTAGTCCCACAGGTGAAATTGAAAGGTGCCAAAAATCCTTTTTATTATCCGTTTAATTCAGATACGTTTTTTTTCACTTTGGGCACTACAGCTTTGTTCATTGAGGCCCCCTTGCATTTAAATGTGAATCCAGCAATTTTGTTAGTCAAAACAGGTAAAATTGAAGTCCAAAAATACCTTTTTTATCCAATACATTTCAATACTTTTTTTTCATTTTGGGCACTATGCTTGTTCATTGTGGCAGCTTGCACTTAAATTTAAATACAGCAATTTTTTATCACCACGGGTGTTTTGAAAGGTGCCAAAAAAACCTTTTTTTTACCAAATACATTTCGTATTTTTTTTTACTTTTGGCCACTACAGCTTTGTTCATTGAGGCCCCCTTGCATAAATGTAAATACAGCAATTTTTGTAGTCCCCCAAGTGAATTGAAAGGTCCCAAAAAACCTTTTATTACCGAATACTTTTTTAATAGTGTTTTTTCACTTTGGAGAACTACAGCTTTTTTCATTAGGCACCTTGCACTTAAAGTGAATACAGAAATTTTTGGGTAGCACCACAGGTGAATTGAAAGGTGCCAAAAATCCCTTTTTTAACCCAAAACATTTCAGTACGTGTTTTTTTTCACTTTTGGTCAGTCAAGCTTTGTTTAGATCTATTTTGCAGTTAAATTTAACCCAGCAACTTTTGTATCCCACAGGTTATAGGGCCAAAAAAAAACCTTTTATTATCAGTAGAATTTCGATACGTGTTTTTTTCACTTTGGCGCATCCCAACTTTTTTTATAGGCCACCTTGAGTTAAATTGAATCCGCAATTTTGAAGCACCCGGGGTTAAAAAGGGTCCCAAAAATACCTTTTAATACTCATCTTTCAGACGGGTTTTTTTTCATTTTGGGGTCAGTCAGGCTTTGTTGATGATTATTTATTTAAAATTTAAAACAGCAATTTAATCCCAGGGGGAAATTGTAGGTGCCAAAAAATACCTTTATTTTTCCGTATACATTTCAGACGGGGTTTTTTTTTTCATTTTGGGCAGTAAAAAGTTTGTTCATGAGTATTTGTAGTTAAATTTGAATACAAATTTAGTGCACCACAGGTGAACTGTAGGTGAAAAAAAATACCAACCCCCCGTATACATTTCAGACAGGTTTTTTTTTCATTTTGGGTCATCAAGCTTTGTTATAGTCTCCCAAAAGGAATCCAGCAACTTTGTATCCAAAAATTTGAAATTTGAAAAAAAATCCCTTTATTATCAGTAACATTTGATACGTTTTTTTTTTTCACTTTGGCGCTGCCAGCTGTGTTGATAGAGCCCCTTGCATTTTTAAATTTTAAATCCCAATTTTTGTGTCACCACAGGTGACTGTTAGGTGAAAAAAAACCCTTTTTAATATCTGCAACATTTCAGACGGGGTGTTTCTTTTCACTTTTGGTCAGTCAGGCTTTGTTGATAGTCTATTTTGCTTAAATTTGAATTACAGCAATTAGTATCACCCAGGTGAATTGATGGGTCCCCCAAAAAACCTTATATTACCCTGTAACATTTCAACGGGTTTTTTTTTCATTTTTGGTCAGTCAAGTTTTGTTTCATAGAGCTACTTTGTATTTAAAATTTTGAATACGCAATTTAGTAGTCACCACGGGGAAATTTGATGGGGCCCAAAAAAATACCTTTATTATCAGTATCATTTAGATACGTGTTTTTTTCCTTTTGGCAGTCAAGCTTTTTTGAAGATAAACTTTGCAGTAAATTTGAACCGCAACTTTGTAGTCCCCAAGGTGTACGATAGGTGCCAAAAATACTTTTAATATCCGTATACATTTAGACAGGTGTTTTTTTCATTTTGGTCATCAACTTTGTTGATAGTTACTTTGGTTTAAAATTTTTGAATCAGCAATTTTGTTTTGTTTTGGGGATTTGAGATTACTGTATTTGCCTCTTTTAATAAGAGGGGCTTTCCAAAACTCTTCCCCCTTCTCAAATTTTTATATTTCTGAACTGGAGCGAAATTCATGGGTAAGCGAGCAAAGAGGGGGGTAGGGCATGGAGTAGGGTACAAGAGAAGGTGCCTTCCATGCTGGCGACAAAACCCCATACCAGCGGGGCGTCAGTTTTCAGGGCCGTCAGGCCCGTCATCGCGGGTCGGGCCGTGAATCTCAGTAAGAACCATCGCCCCAAACTGTTCTTCAGTGGTTTAAAGCAACCTGCATCCACAGCTTTCTCCTGTCCTCCCCGCCCAGTCACGGCCACAATTCGTCATCAGCTCATCAGCATCCGTCCAAAATGAAGCACCCAAATGTCAACTCTGTAACCCCCCACTGTGGTAATCCATTTTTTTTGAAGACCTCTGATGACAAAAACGGTTGGGGTCAAAGGGATGTTAAAAAAATCAAAAGGCCAAAAGGTGTTTTTTCTGCTCTGAATCCAGTTACGATGCCATCAGAGGGAAAAGGGCCGGTCAATCGGCAAAACTCCCGGGCGGCGGGAACGCCTTGGTTTCCCTTTTTTTGGGGCAGCTTGGAGCAGAAAGTAGGACGACCAAGTCACCCGGTTGATGTGAGATGACGACGACTTTCGGATCCATCCCGGTCTTTTCCGCAGAATTTGCTTGCGAGCGCTTCATCAGTGGACGGGAGGAAAACGAGGGGAGGTCAATACGGGTCCCCCCCCACAAAAAAGGGGGGGGGGCAGTCGCAGAAGCCCCTGATTGTTCCCCCAGCCAGGTCAGCGAAACCCCGCCCCGCTTATCGCCGTCAAAAGGGCCAGGGGCCTCTCAAGCCGGGCCTTCTTTGAGCAAACCTCTGATTCACCCCGCGTTTCATATGCCGCCTTTTCCGAAACGCTAATAGAGGCAAGAAAACCCTTAAGTGGTTTTAAACCCCACAACATTCTAGTCACTGCAGCGAAACATAGTTTTAAATGGAGGGAAACACTTGGCCAAAAAAGGCCCGACCGACGCCGGGCCTCCAACCACTGTCACACCCTCTGTCCCGCCCCTCCCTCCGCCACCACCCAAACGTTCCTCGCTGCCCATGTCCTCAGAGTCATGATCAGGGGTCAGCCCCCCGCTTCAGCTCCCCGTGCCCGGTACCCCGCCCCCAGGGACCCATCCCACCCTTCCCTTCCCCCCATTTGGACCCCGCACGCCGTACACGGCCTCTAGCAGCAGCCTTCTGTCTTCAGGGTTTTGGGGGGGAAAAAAACCCCTTTTAACCCAAACCCCCCAAAGCCAAAAAACCCGTTCGGCATTGGGCCAGGCTTTTGGCCTTGAAATGTTCCTTTCCGTTGGTGGACACAGATGGGTTCCCCCCCGTCATGGCCCCCGTTGCCCCAATACCAGATCCAGCAGGATTTCTTTGCCCCGAAAAAGCCCTCCCTTTTCCCCTTGGGCCGCCCCGTGTCATCTAAAATTTCAAGCGCATTTTTCCTG
>JAODAL010019306.1:0-72449 GCA_025379985.1 Phyllomedusa bahiana | reverse complement strand
AATTAAACTAGATACTGATACATATGCTTTTTTTGCTAGCCGTTTTTATTTTCTGATTTTTTAATTCTCTTTTCTGTATAGGATTATGGGGGCGGCCATCTTGCCTGAGCTGCTTTTAGAGAGATGCTTTACAGCAGCTTCATGGACATTGGAGCCTGTGAACAGGAGCAGACCCATTGACTTCTATAGAAGAGTGTTGTGGGTATGCTCTGTTACCTGGGAAGAAGTCAGTGTGCAGGGAGGAGGAGCTGTGACATCCCCTATTGTGAATAATGGATCTGGTGTTGTCTATACACAATGGTGTCACCTTTCAGTGTAATCCTGCCTGTGCTGATAATGAGGAGACACTGCTGAAAAGTTTTCTCTACAGAACAGGAAGTGTAAGACCCATTGACTTCTATAGGGGAGTGTTGTGGGCATGTTCTGTGACCTGGGAAGAAGTCAGTGTGCAGGGAGGGGGAGCTGTGACATCTCCTATTGTGACTGGAGGGTACTGTGTTATCTATACACATTGGGGTCACCTTTCAGTGTAATCCTGCTTGTACTGATAATAAGGAGACTGCGGAGAAGTGACCTCTACGGAACAGGAAGTGTCAGACTCTTATTGGGCCTAGTGGCCAAAGTGAGAACTGCAGGATTTAATGATTTTTAAAAATATTGATAGTGAAATGGAAAAAAAAAAAACCCATAAATTCTTTAAAAAACAAGTTTAAAATAAAATCATGAGTTAAACTAAAAGTCATTTTATGATGACACATTCCTTTGAGGGCCTTGAAGAAAAACACAAAATGGCCGTTGGCTATGAGCAAACACCAAAATCATAGGATAATTCAAAAGTAAAATAAATAGGATTGCGGCGATCACGATCAGGCTTTATCTACCAAAAAACATAGACAACGGCACAATGCCGATCCGAGAGTTAGAGATTCCAGTAGCCAATGCCCATTTGGCGTGTACACATGCTTCCTCGATGACTTGAGATACGTACACACAGCACGGCATTGGGTATTGGAAACCCTCACCCCCGCAGCGGCATTGTGATGTTGTCTAAATCCGAATATTTAAGAAGTAAGTTCCGTGATCCTATTTCCTTCTATTTTTCAGAGATCACATGGTTGTATTTTTATATTGGGATCATATGGGCGAGATGCCCATGTGTTTTGGAGCGGGGCGCTATACTGGTTAAAGGATCTTTTTGTTTGAACCCAAATCATAGGGCTCTAAAGTAGAACAGATTGTGCCCCAGCCCTTATTTTGGGCTCTAAAAAATGTACCTTTTTTTGATACTACCCAAAAAATCTTTGTTTAGCTCCAATTTTCACACTTGGGGCGACATGTATGAAGGGGGCTGCGCCTGTATTCTGGTGTCCTCTCAGCCCAAAACCTGGCGCAGCCCTGTTCTCTAGATGTATGAGCAGACGCACTCCAAAATTAGGCGCATTATGTGGCACCCGCTGCACTTTGTAATGCGCCTGAGATTGGGGGACGTTCCGTTCTGGGGGACATTGCACCATATCCATATGATTCTACACATTTATGACGGGAGGACGGCAAAACTGGGCGCACTACTGCTGGGACAGGTAGAACGAGACACAAGGGGTTTACCTGAGCCTGAGGTGTCGTAGTGGAACTAGAATGCGTCAAATCTATGACCCGCAGTAGAAGAGGTTCAGAGATTCTGCCGCGTTCTAAACTGCTTCAAGACCTTGCGGATTTTTTTGGGTTGAGGCGTCGTTTTTTCCTCCTCACCTTGTAAGAGCACATAAACTTTTTTATTTTCCATCGACCTAGACCTATGACGGCTTTCATTTGCTGGACAAGATGTACCTTTCTACTGGTGTTATTCACTGTACTATAGAATATACTGGGAAACCGCAAAAAACACACCCATGTTGGGACAAAATGTGAAAAAAAACGTTATTTGCGCCCATGTTTCGGTTTCATTTTTAGCATTCACCTCCAGTAAAAGATTGTCTCTATATTCTACAGATACGCATCCGGCAATACACGACATGTAGGGTTTCCGTTATGTTTTGGCATCATAAGAAAATTCCAAACTTTTTTGATTTCTGAAATTTGCGCAGCGGCGCCATTTTCTGCGACCAATAACTTTTTTGAACTGACACCTCTGGACTTGAGTGAGGGGCATTTTTTGCGGGCCGAAGTGCACTTCTTATTGGTTCCAGTTTGGAATACATGCGACCTTTTTGATCATTTTTATTCCAATTTTTAGAGGATGCAAAATGAACACAAAACCGCAATTTTGACGTTTGGGAATTTTATTCACTTCCTATGGTCATGGTTCAGCGTACGGGATATAAGGATGTTACCATTTTAATAGATCGGACTTTTCGACGCGCGATACCAAAATATGTGTGACCTTTTTTATTAACATTTATTTTTTTATTTGTGAAATGCAAAAGGGGGTGATTTGAACTTTTAATATGTTTTTGTATTTTTTTAGCAACTTTAAGCTTTGACTCCCTTTAGAGCGCTTCACCACTATGGGGCACGATCGTTTCTGCGACCTAATGCATTGTACAGACAATGCATTAGGGTGTACAAAGATGGTGGTTTTCCCACTTCCTGCCTGGGGCAGGAAGTAGTAAAATCGAACACATGGCGGCGATGGAAGCCCACACCACCATAATTCAAGCTGCCATGTTCAGTGATTGGGTCACAGAGGTCTCACCGCTGGTGTCCCGATCACAGTGAGGAACGGTGCGCGGCGCCGTTTCTTATTGATTTAGGACGCTGTGGCCATCTTTGCCGCGGCATCTAAAGCTTTAAACAACGTGGGAAGGCAGTGGCGCCCCCCGCACTGTAACTGGCGGATGTTAGCTGCAATAAGCCCCTAGCGCTACAAAGCCCCTTAGCGACCCTGGGACATACTCATACATCCAGGGTCGTTAAAGGGGTTTTCTAAGTACAGGGATCCCTACTTTTTATGTTAAAGATCTTGCAAAAACAAGTCCCTTTGCAATATAGATATCCCCTCTTATATGGGCTGCATCAGCTCCTCAGGTCGCTATAGTTACAGACCTGTTCAATCTCTCCTACATAAGGCTGCTAGCACTGTTCTATAGCTACAGACCTGTTTGATCTCTCCTGATAGCTGCCAGCACTGTTGCTATAGCTACATACCTGTTCAATCTATCCTGTTAGGTTGCTACACTGGTTGCTATAGCTAACACACACACACATGTTGATTTCACACACATGAAGGCTGCTTTCCACTGGTTGCTATATGCTACAGACCTGGCTTCTACTGCAGCTTAGTAGAAGACCAGTAAACACGCCCCTGAATTCAAAATGAAACCAAGAAAACAGGTCTGAGGTGAGATGAATCAATATAGTGAGACAACGCCTTTAAGGTGTTCAAGCTGTCTAGAACCAGCCTCTATGCACCTAGATCATACATATTGCCTATAGTGCCTCTATGAATAGTGTGCTGCTGTGACACACGGTATGTGTTATATACCCACATTCATTATAAAGCAGACTACCATGCAAAAAAAAGTAGTTTTTTTTTCAATATTTTATTATAGTTCATGAATTTATTATTTCAATGACAGACAACACAAATTCTTTTTATAAAACTTTTAATTAAGTTTCCACAAAGAAGCCGAAAAGACACACACACACACACACACACATATAAATATATTTCCCTCCCCTTTGAAAAAGGGAACAATGTGCTAATTACAATTCCAAGGCGCTAACAATATTCTAATTAGTTCATAAATTATCTCTAATGACAACTCTTTAAAAAAAGAAACAAAGAAAATAAAAAAAATCGGCATCCTAAAATTAAATCATACAAAAAAACTATTTTTTTTTAAATTTTTCATTTAAAAAAAAAAAAATCTACAAATAAAAACGTGTAAAATTATTTACAGGATTTTTTTTGTTCTTTTTGGGGGGGGGTTTTTGTGAAAGGTAGGGAGAGGGGGAAGGGGTTAATACAGGCGTCAAGGCAACAAGAACACAGAAATTCATATGATTACAATATTCAATTAGGAATCATGGAATCCTGGCGAATGTCACGTAATGAACACATCACAAACCTCTCGACAACTTCATTGGATATCATAATAATCATTAAAAAAAAATGTAAAAAAAAATGAGGGCAGCCATTTTGAAAAATTATGGAAACGGGGGTTGACATCTGTTGGACACTGGTGAACCTCCGCCATGCTAGGTGGATTACCCTAGCGGATAGACCTGAGCTTCTGATGCATTTTTTTGTTTAACAAGACGTAAATGCGTCGGCCATTTTGGAATATGAGGCTCGTAATAGGGATAAGGCAAAAAGGAACATTATAATCAGACGAAAATCTGATATAATGACGTCAAAGCCTGAGATTCTTAAAATGGGAGATGAGACAAGATGCCAGGAATGGACCAGGCCTTATTATTTGTGCTATAAAAGTCAATGGAAAACACCTAGATAGGTGAGGCGGCCATTTTGTGGGTTGTATCTATATCCAGTCAATGACATAATTAGTAATAGTAATATACATAACACAAGATATATATATTATATCTATATATATATAACTATATATAAATACATGCAGTCAGCGTGTTACAAACGGTGTAGGGACTGTAGGTTGTTCTTAAAGGGGTTGTCTCACACACAAGATTGCTTTTTTATGTTAAAAATCTTGCAAAAAAAAAGAAAAATGTCACTTTGCAATATGTTCCATTAGACAATGTCTACTATTCCAAGATATCCCTTCTTGGTATGGGCTGCAACTTCTCCTCAGGTCGCTATAGCTACGAGACCTGTTTCACACAATCTCTCCTGATAAACACTGCCAGCCACTGGTTCTATAGCTACAGACCTGGCTTTCTACTGCAGCCTAGTGGAAGCCAGTAAACACGCCCCTGAATTCAAAGTGAAACCAAAAAAAAAAGGACTGAGGTGAGATGAATCAATGTAGTGAGACAACCCCTTTAAGCTGAGTTTGTATGCAAGTCAGAACAGGTATATTTATTAAATGTAACTCAAGCACTTAAGTTTTTTTTAGTTTTGAATAGTGCAGGGAAGGGTTTTTACACGTGTTTTGCTGTCTGTGACCTTGTTGAGAAGATTTAAACTCATGTGCTGCTGTGGTGTGCTGGCACTTGTAGTTCCATGTTCCACAGCAGATAGTAGCTGTGCAAAGACAAGTGCCAGCATGCCCCATAACTCTCCGTTTGTAACTAGGGAACGGGTGTAAGTCGGAACGGTGTAAGTTGAGGACTGCCTGTATATATATACCTGTACATGTATATATACTAAATTTTTTGTGAATTACTCTCTTCAGGAACAGGAAGTTTCACTATATTTCAGGTCACAGGGCACAAAATGGCAGCCGTCATCATATGTAGGTGATGTACATATGTCAGATTTTATTGGCTACAAATTTCCCCAATTCATGACTTGGATGACTTGGCACGCTTCAGTTAATGATATTTTGTGATGTTTATTATTTTTAATTTTTCAAGAAATTAAAATCATTTTTTTTTCTCAACATATGAGCAAAAATAACATGGTGGATTTTACATGGTAAAGATGATATCTATTAACACATAACGAGAATTACAAGCCCATCTAATAATCATAGAAAAATATAGGCAAAGTGAACCCTATTTTTATTCCAATAAGGTTTATCTCCTCAAAAAAAAAAAAAAAATTCTATAGAAAAAAAAATTAGCTTAAAGTCTGGCCTTGGGATTTATTTTTCACAAACAACATTGCCTGAGTACCAAAAGTGGAGCTTATGAAGGGAATGTAAACTTATAAATGTAGTAAAAAGAAAAAAAATAATGTATCCACCTAATCAAAGTGTACAGCGGCTTAAATATTATTATATATCTTATATAAAATGTTATATAAAATATATTTTAAGTTTTAGAACTGTGTCTCATCATCAAAAAAAAAGAAAAAAAAAAAAAGGAAAAAAAGAAGAAGAAAAGTAAAAACCCCAAAGTAATTGTGTGTAAGGATTCAAATATTTATATTTTTCCGACACAATTCTATATTTTAGAACCTGGGGAGGTTCATTAAAAAAAATAAGCAAAAAAAACCCCTAAAATAATAGAATTTGTTTTCCCCCCAAATTGGGTGTAATGATTCAAATACTGATATATATTTTATATAAAATATATTTAATATTTTAGTACTTGGGGCCCTTTTAAAAATAAACTCAAACCCCCCACAATAATACGTTATTAAATTCCACCCCTCCTCCCCCCCACTAAATTGGGTGTAATGATTCATATATAATATATAAACACTACTCATAAAAATTTGGGATATTTGGCTTTTGGTTGAAATTTCTGGATAAACATAAAATTTCTTGTTTTTTTTTTAAAATGCACTAAATGCCCCATTTCTCCCCTTTCGATGCTCATGTCCAACTGTCCAGTGTTTCAGGACATTTTGCACAACTTGCTGATCTCTAACAAGAGCTTAATGTGCAGAATTCCCAACAGGTTTTTGATCCCCTGAATTACAATACATTTAGGGGATCAATGTGACACAGCGATTTATACCGTTTTTCCTCATCCTGCTGTTCACATTGTGACATCATGAGACCAACATATTACAATTGATCAACGGGACCTCGCCATTACCAGGCTTCAAGCAGGAGGCTCTCAGATGGAAGTGGCCACTGAGCTTAGAGTGTCACAGAGTGTTATCAGCAGGTTGTATCAGAGATACAGGGAGACTGGAAGAGTCGCAGACAGGTAAAAGAAGTGAACATCCTTTGGCTCCGTCACACACTGATGAGCGCTTCATAGTAACCAATGCCCTGCGGAGCAGGATGATGATGCCGCACAACTCCTGGCAGGTTTAAGGGAGGTGAGGGGCGCCAAGTGTCACATCAGAGCATTCATAACCATTTACATCAGCGTGGTCTGCGTGCTAGACGACCTGATCACACCACCAGGCACAGGCATCATTGTCTTGCATGGGCCATGGAGCATCTACTATGGGTGATGGACCAGTGCTCCTCAACGATGTTCAGTGAGGAAAGTCGATTCACTCAGAAATTATGGGAACCAACGTTCCTGGAGACGTCAAGGACTATGTATCAGTCATGGTTGTCACCAGACAAGCCTTTGGTGGTGTTACAGTGTGGGTAGGTGAGTCTAGTCAACCCAGAACTGTCCTACACTCTGTGAATGGTGCAGTGATGGCCTCTACTACTGGAATAACATCATGGATCCAGTCCTTGTGCCTCTGCATGAACAACACAGGGCTCATCTTATCTTCATGGAGGACAATGCTCCAGCCCATTGAGGTCGCATCATTAGGAAATGGCTGTTGAAGAGCGGGGGACCTCGAATGGAGCGAGTGCACTATCTCCAGACCTGAACTCCCTAGAAAACCCATAGGATCAGCTGAGTAGAAGCTTGTAACTCTGTATCCCTAAACCTCAATGACCCGAGTGGCACCCTTCCAGACGAGTGGGATGCCTTGGCGGTCAGTAACTCCACTTGTGAGACATCATTGATGCTCAAGGCCACAGGACACGTTATGGAGACAGTGACATTTTTGGATGGTGTGGACCCTCCACTCTTGTTGATCTTTTTTGATTAAATTGTTTCAGATGGGAAAATCCACATTGCCTGCTACGACCTAAATGGCCGCCTTTTAGGATAAAATATCACTGGAGCGGGAAATTTTGACATTTTCATAAATTTCACCCGAAAGCCAAATACTTTAGCAAAATAGGCTGAACTGGATGGACGTCTTGTCTTTTTTCGGCCTTACAAACTATGTAACTATGTAACTATCCTTAACTTTTTGGGAATAGTGTATATATAAAATATATTTTACATTTTGGGACTCGGGGACCTTCATTAAAGAAAAAATAAATATAACTACCCCACAGTAACATAATTCCCATCCCCCTTCCCGTAAATCGGGGGGTAAGGATTTTAATATGTTATATAAAATGTATTTTACATTTTAGAACTTGGGACTTTTCATAAAAAAAAAAAAAAAAACCACTCAATAATGGAACTTTTTAACCCTCCTCCCCATGAAAAGTGAGTCTTGAAATATTAATATACTGTATATACATATTTTATATAAAAATGTATATAAAATATATTTTACATTTTAGAGCTTGGGACCATTCATTAAGGAAATTAAACAATAGTGGAATTTTTTAAAAACCCCTCTCCACCCAAAAAAAAAGCGGATGTAAGTATTGAAATATGAATATATATTTTATATAAAAGTTTTATATAAAATATATTTTACATTTTAGAGCTTGGGACCATTCATTAAGAAAATTAAACAATAGTGGAATTTTTTTTAAAAACCCTCCCCACCCAAAAAAGTGAGTGTACCGTATTTTTCGGACTATAAGACACACTTTTTTCCCCCCAAATTTGGGGGGAAAATGGTGGTACGTCTTATAGCCTGAAAAATACGGTAGATGCGTCTTATGGTCTGGGGCGTCTTAAAGTCCGTAAAATATGGTAGATGCGTCTTATGGTCCGGTGCGTCTTGAAGTCAGAAAAATATGGTAGGTGTGTCTTATGGTCTGGTGCATCTTAAAGTTCAAAAAATGCGATAAGTATTGAAATATTAATATATATTTTATATAAAAATTTTATATAAAATATATTTTACATTTTAGAGCTTGGGACCATTCATGAAAACTAAACAATAGTGGCACTTTTTAAAAATTCTCCCCACCCAAAAAAGTGAGTGTACCGTATTTTTCGGACTATAAGATGCACTTTTTTTCTCCCAAATTTGGGAGGAAAATGGTGGTACGTCTTAAAGTCAGAAAAATACGGTAGATGCGTCTTATAGTCTGGTGCATCTTAAAGTTCAAAAAATACGATAAGTATTGAAATATTAATATATATTTTATATAAAAGTTTTATATAAAATATATTTTACATTTTAGAACTTGGGACCATTCATGAAAATTTACAAAACCCTCCCCACCCAAAAAGCGAGTGTAAATATTGAAATATTGAATTTTTTTTTACTCCCTTACCTCCCCAAAAAATATAGAAACTGGGTGTAAGGTTTGAAATATTACTATATATTTTAAATAAAATTTTATATCAAATAAAATTTAACATTTTAGAACTTGGAACCCTTCATTAAAGAAATTAAACAATACAAGAAGTTTTTTCCTCCCCTCTCCCAAAAAGTGGGTGTAAAGATTTAAAAAAAATACATTTATTTTGTATAACGTTATTTTAGATCTGTGGCCCCCCACAAAAAAAACTAAAACAAAAAAAACAAAAAAAAAAGTGAATACAAGAGAAAATTTTGGTTAGATTGCAATCATTAAAAAAAAAATTAAAAAATATAGTGAAACGCCCCTTGCGCTCTTGTCGTGCCCTCTCGAGCGTTGCGTTTGACGGAGCCTTCCTCGCGCTCTAATGAGTCGATGGAGGATAATATATGGACGGATGAAGGAACTTAATGACATCTTTTCGAAAGGCAAAATGTGAAACAAATTTAAGCAGATTTCAGGCGAGCTGAGATTGGCTGCCCAGGATGCATTTTTTTTATTTTTTTATTTTTTTATAGAAGCTTCAAAAAGTCACTGTTATTTGCTGGTTTTCTTTAGTTTTTACCTTTTTTTAAATATTATTTTGAATTTTTTTTTATATTAGGAATATAAAAAAATAACCCACCAAAAAAAAAAAAAAAAAAAAAAATAGATAAAAAAGGATGAAAAAAAAAAAAAAAACCAAAGAAGAAGAACTACAATGTTGTACAATACAAATATCAAAAAATCACGGCTGGCACTAGAGGTCATGCCCTGTGGAGAAAGGGCTTAGGCTACATGAAACCACCATGTTTCTTTCCCATATATAAACGTGTGATCATTTAATGGGATTTGGAGACGGGCCGTGACGTCTTATCCCTGGAAAACCCTCCAAACTGCCCGTAATAAACCCGACCTTTCCCCTTCCTATCAAAACCCGTAGAAAAGGATCCTGAACAAAAGGGGGCTTTTTTTTGGCCCCCATGCCCAACTTTTTTTTTTTTCTTTTTTTAATAAAACCCCTAAAAATTAGCAAAGGGTTCCGGGTTTGGCGGGGAGATGAAGCCCTGTTTAAATTTTCACGGGGCCTATGATTTCATTCGAAGGGATTTGGGGTGGGGGTGGGGGTGGGGGGGTTAGGAGACCGTCGTAAAAGTCTAAAATGGCCCCCCCCGCCCTTCCCCCCGGCCCTGTCTTTTTCAAAAAAAAATTTACTTTGTAAAGTTTGACACCCTTAAAAATATCTCTCAAAAATCCCAGGACCGAAAAAAATTTTAACATCTCCCTCTTTCCCTTTTTTTTTTTTATCGTTCTTTTCGTTCGCCGTTTTCCCGGGCGACCGCCCCCTTTAAATTTAATACGGAGAGCGAGAAGAGATGCAGACCCCGGAGAAAGGAGAAAAGGGGGGAGGGGGGGGGGGGGGACGCTGAAAGCAAATAGCCCCCCAATCCATCACAAGGGATACCGGTCCCTAAACCCCAAAATTTTTTACCTTTTTCCCTCCCCCCCCCCCTTTCCCCCTATATTTCTTTTCCGGGTGCCCCCAGTTCGGGTGCAAAAATTTCAACATGCCCCACTTTGGCGGGCACAGTGGGTTAGCCGGGGTATCACCCGGGTTTTTTTATTATTTTTTGCTAGTTTTTTTCCTCCCCTCATCTTTTTAAACCTGGAATTTCACTTCAAGCAAAAACAATAGATAGAAAAGGACTCGCGGTGTATATTTTAAAAATTTTTTTAGACTTACACAATGAAAAAAAATTCATAAATCAAGGGTCATTCCTTTGCCTAGACTCAAAAGGCACCAAGGAGAGGAGAATAAGCATGATAAAAATAATAAAAAAAAAATTAAAAAAAAAACCCCCCCTAAAAAAATGAAATAAAGAGATTGGACGCTTTTTTCGGGGGCCCCAAAAAGACATATTACAATGAAAAAAAATAAAAAAAAACCCCAAAGGTCTTTCCCTTTTTGGTCAAACAAAAAAAAGAGCCCAGGGAGAAAAAATTGTAATAAAAATAATAATAAAATAAAAAAACAAAAAAAAAATAAAAACCTAAAAATGATTTGGGTGCCCCAAGATGTCACAAAAAAAGGGGGGAAAACGGTACGCAAAAAAAAAATAAACTCAAGGGTCATTCCTTTGTCAGTTTAAAAAAGGGCCCGCCCCGGGAAAAAAAAATGGTAGTAAAAATAATAAAAATTTAATAAAAAAATAAAAAAAATAAAAACCTAAAAAAATGTTTTCCCCGGTACCCAAATGTACACATGAGGGTACGAAAAAATAAAAAAAACTCAAGAGTCTTCCTTTCCCTAAAACTAAAAAGGGCCCGGGGAAAGGAAAAATAATCATATAACAATAATAAAAAAAACGAAAAAAAAAAAAAAACCCCAAAAAATAAAACCCAATGTTGGTCGCGTATTCGGTGACCCAAGACGGTACACAAGCAAATTTAAAAAAACATGAAAGGTTATTCCTTTGTCTAGATTCAAAAAGGAGCCAGGGAGAAGAGAAATAGATGATAAAAAATTTTTAAAAAAAATTAAAATTAAAATCAGACCTTGGTGTGTTTTCCCGGTGACCCAAAGGGGAAAGTTTAAAAACGGCTGTTTTTGGGACGCTGTTTTGGGAAGCCGGTTTTTCGTAAGGGGGGGGGGGTTTCTGCCCCCCAAAGCACCCATTAAAACCCGCCTGAAACCATTTCCCCAGAAGAGGTTTTAGGGGCGTTTTCCCAGCGTTTTTTGGATAAAGTTTTTTAAAACACTGTTTTAAACCCATGCATATTAATAGCCAAGCAAAAACTGCGCCGAAAAACCCAACCCCCCCCCCCCAAAAAAATACACTTCAAAAATTGACATGACGCTTTTTTTTTCAGGGGCCCAAAACAGTTTCCCAAAAGAAGCGCAAAAAAAAACCCCCGTCGTGGTAAACCCCACAAACACTTTTTTAAACAATGGGGAAATGAAATGAACGGGGGGGGCCTTTTTTGGAAACCTGTTTCTTGTGTCCCGAAAACGCTCCAAAAAAAAAGCTCCAAAAAAGCCTTGGGGGAACAATTCCCAAAGGCAAAGGTCAAACACAGAAATTTTTGAAAAGGGGCGTCCAAAATCTCCCCGGCTTTTTCCACACCCGCGGGACTGCGCAAAAAAAAAAACTGGTCATTTTGGGATTCTTAGTGCCCCCGGTACTTTTGGGCCCTACAGGAACGGGAGGGCCGTCCAGCAGAATGTACATTTTCTATATTCTCCCAGGAAGGGTTTTTTTTTTTGGAAAAACCCTCAGTAAAATGTTTTGTGTTTTGGGGTAGACTACAGAAACCGGATTTTTCTTTTTGGGGTCTTTTGGGGTTTCTTCGTTTTTCCCCGGCAATTCAAAATTTTAATCCGCTAAAAAAACCCACAAAAAAATCCAGGCCGTGTAGATATAAGCCTACCGCTTTTCCCCCGAAAATAAGACAGTGCCCTTATTTTTAATTTTTGCTCCTAAAAACAGCTAAACTTTTTTTTTAGGGATTTTTTTTTTTTCTATGAAAAATTTTCCCCAATTTATTGTTGAACAAAACATCAACTGTATTAACAACGTAGTGATTTCATAAACATAAATCACATAAGAAACCCAAAACTTTTAAATTTGCAATAAAAAAAAAAAAAAATCCGCTGGGGCCCTTATTTTTCGGGAAAAAAGGTATGACTACACAATGACGGGGGAAAAAATTTTTTAAATTTTTTTTTTTTAAAATTTTACACCCAAATTTTGCCTAGATTAGGAGAACCGGGGTGAGGAAAAAAATTTGATGGGAAAATTAGAAAAAATAAATAAATTAAAATCAGACTTTGGCCGTTTTTTTCCGACGACCCAAAAAAGATTAAAAAATTGGGGGTAAAAAAGGAAAAAAAAAAAATCAGGGTCATCCATTTGCCTGGGTTTCAAAAAAGGCCCAAAGGGAAGGAGAAAAACAAAATGTTTAAAAAAAAAAATCCCCTAAAAAAATAAATTAAAATTTGGCTGTGTTTTTCCCATTGATCTAAAAAAACACAATAAAAGGTCCCCAAATTTAAAAAAAAAATCAAGAGCCCTTTCCCCGGGCCCCTAGGGTTGAAAAAGGCACCGGGGAGGAGGAAAAAAAAAAAGAATAAAAAAAAAAAGGGAAAAAACAAAAAAAATAAATAAAGACATGGGCCCCGTTTTTTTGGGTGACCTAAATGTCCCACAATGACGGCAAAGAAAATGTAGGTAAAATAAAAGGGTCCCCTTTTTGCCTAGATTCAAAAAGGAAAACCAGGGAGAGGGAATAATAAAAAAAAAAAAAACAACAAAAAAAACAAAGGGGCCCACATGTATAAAAACGGTTTTTTGGCAAAAAACCATTTTTTTTTCCCCTCATAAAAACCCAAAGGGGGCAAAAAAATGAGCTTTAGACCAAAACCTTTTCAAACTTTGGTGCCCAAAAGTGGTCTTTTGGGCCGCTGTTTTGGGGGCGAAAAATCGCCGGTCGAGTTCACTTTTTGACAAAACATGGGGGAACACGGGGTGATAAAGGCGAAAATTAAAAGGCTTTGGGTTTGGAAATTAAAAAAAACCCCAAAAATTGAAAAAAAAAAAAAAAAATCAAAAAAAAAATTCCCAAAGGGGCCCTTGCCATTTTTGTCGGGCCCGGCAGCGACGCTTTTTTGTCCGCGTCCCCTGTGAGACCGGGGCGCCCCGGGGCACCCGAAATACATTTCCCGATATCTTCAAAATTTAGCTCATCGGGCACCCCTTGGTTCCCCGCCCCCCCGGGGGCGGGGGGCCAGGAGGTTTCGCTGTCCATGGCCAATGGGTTTTGGGCGACCTTTGGTGAAGCGGGGCCCTTTGGGCGGTCAGGCCTTACCCTCTGATAAATCAAAATATCTATTCTCGCTGCCCCCCCCTTTTCTCCTCCAGGGTGGGACGGCGTCGGGGGAAAGGAAGGGGCCCCGGCTCTTTGGGAAACCCCACAGCGGGGCTTGGAAAATAGAGATTTCCCCTTTCAAAATGCCCCTGAAACCCCATCTTTTTAAATCACCTACAAAAAAGCCCCCCCCCTCCATACTAAAAGGGAAAAAGGGAAAAAGAAAACTAAGGGGGTAAGAAGCCGGAAACGGGGCTTTCTCATACTTTGTAGTAAAATTTTGGGCCCCGACTCGGGCTCCCCCATTCCTGTAAATGTAAAACGGGGTTTCCATAGTCCCCCTGCCCTTTCCCTCATAGGGGGGGGCAGAAGGCACCCCCTTCTAAAGGGCCGCGGGGGCCATGATGATGTCACTGGGCTCGTCCCCCGTTGTTTTGCCCCCTTCCCCCTTTGGGGACTTTTTGGAACCCCCACAGGGGGGATGCCGGGTGTTCCCCTGTGCTTGGGCTTGGGGAACGCCTGTGGGATGCCCACCCCCCCACCCCCCCGAAGACAGGACCCGCAGGAAAAGGCCCCCCCAGCTGCGCCCGGCCCCCAAGGCACTGGGAGTTGGGGGGTGTGACCCCTTCCGGGCCCGGGCCTTTTTCGCCCTTTCCAAAGTTCTCCTGCAAGAGATAAAAATACAGGGAATGTGGGGTTACCGAAAAATAAACACGTAGAAGGCTACGAGTTTTCCCCCCCCTGCAGGGGGATACAGACAGAGGGAGCTATGAGTTTTTCCTAAAACCCCCCGCCCGGGGGAATACAGACAGAAGGGGCAAAGAGCCCCCTTTCCTCCCCCTTGCAAGGGGGATACAACAGAAAAGGGAACCCATTGGGGTCCCCCTCCCCCCGCAGGGGTGATACAGACAAAGGGGCTTTGGAGTCCCCCTCCCCCTGCAGGGGGAAAAAAGAAAGGGAAAAGGGGCAGGGGTCTCCTCCCCCTGCAGGGTTGGGTTTCAGACAGAAGGGAAACTATGATCCCCCTCCCCCCCTGCAGGGTGATACAGACAGAAAAGGGGGCTATGAAATCCCCTCCCTCCTGCAGGGGGATAAAAGAGAGAAAGGGAAACTATGATCTCCTCCTTCCCCCCCGCAGGGTGAAAAACAGACAAAAGGGGCTATTGGTCTCCTCCCCCTGCAGGGTGATACAGACCCCCAAAGGGGGCTATTAAATCTCCTCCCCCTGCAGGGTTATACAGAAAGAAGGGGTTATTGTCTCCTCCCCCCCGGGGAAAGGGGGTACAGACAAAAAAGGACTATGAGCTCCTCCTCCCCCTTTTCAGGGGTGATACAGACAGAGGGAGCTATGAAATCTCCCCCTCCTGCCCTGGTGATACAGACAAAAGGGGGCCAAAGAAACCCCCTCCCCCGCAGGGGGATACAGGGCAGAAAGGGGGCTATGAGTCTCCCCCCCCTGCAGGGTGAAACAGACAGAAGGGAAGCAAAGAGTCCCCCTCCCCCCTTTCAGGGGGATACAAAGAAGGGGGCTATGATCTCCGCCTCCTGCAGGGTGAAAACGACAGAGGAGCTATGAGTCTCCTCCTCCTGCAGGGGGAACAGACAAAGGGAGGGTTTGGGGTCTCCTTTCCCCCGGGGAAGGGGAACAACAGAAAGGGGGCAAAGAGTCTCCTCCCCCTGCAGGGGGATAAAAGACAGAAGGGGGGCATGAGTCTCCCCCCCCTGCAGGGGGATACAGACCCAAGGGGGCATGAGTCTCCTCCTCCTGCAGGGGGATACAGACAAAAGGGGGCTATTTAGTCCCCCTTTCCCCCCCCCCTGCAGGTTTATACAGGGCAGAAAGGGGGGCATGATCTCCCTCCCCCTGCAGGGTTAAACAGACCAAAAGGGAACTATGAGCACCGCCTCCTGCAGGGAAAAAAAGACCCGAAGGGACATAAGAGTCTCCTCCTCCCCCCCGCAAGGGGGATACAACCGGGAAGGGGGGCTATGAAGGGTTCCCCCCCCTCCCCCTTTCAGGGTGATAACGACCCGAAAGGAGCCTAATTTAGTCCCCCCCCCCCCCCCTGCAGGGTATACGACAGAAGGGAGCCAAAGGAAACCCCCTCCCCCCCCGCAGGGGGATACAAACAGAAAAGGGGCATGAGTCCCGCCTCCTCAGGGTGAAACAGACAGAGGGAGCTTTTTGGGGGCCCCTCCCCCTGCAGGGGGAAACAGACACAAGGGGGGCTAAAGAGTCTCCTCCTACTGCAAAGGGGGAAAAAACAGAAGGGAGCTTGAGTCTCCTCCCCCTGCAGGGTGATAAAGACAGAAGGGAGCCATATCCCCCCTCCCCCGCAGGGTGATACGACAGAAAAGGGGGCAAAGATCCCCCTCCTCCCCCTGCAGGGTATACAGACAAAAAAGGGGGCTATGAGTTCCCCCCCCTCCCCCTCCTCAGGGTGATTACGCAGAAGGGAGCTATGAGTCCCCCGCCCCCTGCAGGGGGTCCCAAAGAAGGGGGCTATAGTCTCCTCCCCTGCAAAGGGGGATACCAAAAGGGAGCAAAGAGTCTCCTCCCCCCGCAGGTGATACAGACAGAAGGGAGCTATGAGTCTCCTCCCCTGCCCGGGGATAAAAGACAGAAGGGGGCTAAGTCTCCTCCCCTGCAGGGGGGGATACAGACCCGAAGGGGGCTATGGGGTCTCCCCCCCCTGCAGGGTGATACAGAAGAAGGGAGCTTTTGAGCCCCTCCCCCTTTCAGGGGGATACGACAGAAGGGGGCTATGATTTTCCTCCTCCCCGCAGGGGGGAAACAACAGAAGGGAGCTATGATCTCCCCTCCTCCCCCGCAGGGGGATACAGGCAAAGGGAGCTATGAAATCTCCTCCCCCTGCAGGGGGATACAGACAGAAAAGGGGGCTATGGGTTTCCCCCCCCCTTCAGGGGGGATACAACAAAAGGGGGGTATAGTTCCCCACCCCCTGCAGGGTTTTATACAGGCAGAAGGGGGCCATGAGTCTCCCTCCTCCTGCAGGGTGGGTACAGATTGAAGGGGCAAAGAGTTTTTCCCCCCCCTGCAGGGTATTTCAGACAGAAGGGGCAAAAGAGCCCTCCCCCCCCCTGCAGGGTGATACAGACCCGAAGGGAGCTATGAGTCTCCCCCCCCTGCAGGGTGAAACCAAAAGAAGGGAGCTAAAGGGGTCCCCCTCCCCCGCAGGGGTTTATACCCGACAGAAGGGAGCTATGGGGTCCCTCCCCCTGCAGGGGTTTAACCCGACAGAAGGGGCTATGATCTCCTCCCCCCCGCAGGGTATACAGACAGAAGGGGGCTATGGGGCTCCTCCCAACCCCCCGCAGGGTTTATACAGAAAAGAAGGGGGGTTTTGAGGGCTCCCCCCCCCCGCAGGGGAAAACACCCAAAAGGGAGCTAGAGTCCTTTCCCCCCCCTGCCCGGGTTAAAACAAAAGGGAGCTATGAGTTTTCCCCTCCCCCTGCAGGGTGATACCCGACCCAAAGGGGAGCCCAAAGAAATCTCCTCCCCCTGCAGGGTGAACGACAAAAGGGAGCTTAAAAGGTTTTCCCCCTCCCCCTCCCGGGGGATACAAAGGGAAAGGGGGCTATGAGTCTCCTCCCCCTGCAGGTTAAAACACACAGAAGGGAGCTATGAGTCTCCTCCTCCTGCAGGGGTGAAAAAAGACAGAAGGGAGCTATGAGTCCCCCTCCCCTGCAGGGTGAAAACAGACCCGAAGGGAGCTAAAGAGTCTCCTCCTCCCCCCCGGCAGGGTGGTACAGACATTAGGGAGCTATGATCCCCCCTTTCCCCCTGCCGGGGGATACAACAGAAGGAGCTAATGAGTCCCCCCCCCCCTGCAAAGGGGGAACCCGACAGGGAAGGGGGCTATGGGGTCCCCTTCCCCTCCCCCTGCAAGGGGGAACAGAAAAAAGGGGGGCTTTTGAGCACCCTCCCCCCGCAGGGTGATACCCGAAAAGAAAAGACTATGAGTCTCCTCCTCCCCCCAGCAGGGCGATACAGACAAAAGGGAGCAATTTAGTCCCTCCTCCCCCCCCTGCAAAGGGTGTACAGACAGTAGGGAACTATGAAATCTCCTCCCCCCGCAGGGTATACAAAACAGAAGAGAAACTATAGTCTCCCTCCTCCCCCTGCAAGGGGGGAAACAGACAAAGGGGCTATAAGGGCCCCTCCCCCCCCGCAGGGGGAATAACAGAAGGGAGCTTAAGTCCTCCTCCTCCCCCTGCAGGGGAACAGAAAAAGGAGAAAATGATTTTTCCCCCCCTCCCCCTGCAGGGGGGTACAAAACAAAAGGGAGCTAAAAATCTCCTCCCCCTAAAAGGGGATACAGACAGAAGGGAGCTAAAAGTCTCCTGCCCCTTCCCAGGGTTATAACGACAGGAAGGGGGCTAAAGCTCCCTTTCCCCTGCAGGGCGAAACAAGACAAAAAGGAGCTATGAGTCTCCTCCTCCCCGCAGGGGGAAACCCGACAGAAAGGAAACTAAGTCCTCCTCCTTCCCCCCCGCGGGGGGGATACCAAAACGGGAAGGGAGCTATGAGTCTCCGCCCCCTGCGGGGTGACATTCTGTGGTGTATGCAGTGTGCAGCATTATCAGGGTGGTCTTCTGTGCCCGCCTCGCCCCGTTTTTGCTGCAGGCAGTATCATTTGGATTTAAATAAACTGCTTTAATTAAGTCTAATTAAAAAGATGGAAACGCACTTTAACCCGGCGGAAACCAAATTTAAAAACAGAGGCGCGCCGGGGTGGCGGGCGGGACGGGGGGGCGGGCCCGGGGGCTCCCCGGGAAAGGGTCCAGACAAAAATCAAAGCCCTCCCCCATCTCCTCGGGGTTTTAAACCCACTGCTTCCTTCTGTCCAAATTGCCGGCTTTAATTTGAGAAAAACCCTTCAAAAAAAGCAGGGTCAATTTGGGTTTTCCCCGTCCTGGGGCTGCAGAAGCAGCCCCCTCCCCCACCCCCAGCCTCCCCTCGCAGCACAGGGCCCTTAACCCTCCCCCCCCGCGCCAAGCTGTAGGGGCCCCGACCCGGCCCTTGGATGAAAATGGGGCCCCTTTTTTGGGCCCCCCTGGTTTAAAAGGGGCCCCCCAAAAGTGGGGGCCCCTCTTTTAAAAAGATACACCCCAGATCTTTGTCCTCTATGACCTCCCCATGTCGGAGGCGCACCTGCCAAGTTTGGGGCGTCCGGGTTTGGTACCGACGGCAGGAATCCTGAATCTTTATCCTTTTCCTGAAGGTTTTTTGTGGGGGGTTTTAATCCATCCCGGACCTGGAGGGACAAAAAGAAACGAGGGGGATGAGGAAAGGGGTTTGTGAGGTTTATTTAAGGGGCGGCTGGGGGAAATAAATGGTGTGTATGATTTTAAGAGCGGAGAATGTGGGGGGGGTTTGGGAAACCTCAAAAAGTAAATAAGGTTTTTTAGGTAATGACTTACAAAAATAGTAAATCCCCCATCAGTCATATGAATAGAGGGACACCCAAATTAACCCAAAGGGACTCCATGGACCTCTCATACTCTCCAGAGTTTCCCCAAAGGGATCCTCGGCCCCTCCACTCAAGGTCCACAGAATGAAAAAACCTAAAGGGGGGCTCTGGAACCCTCCAACCTCCACTTTTCCACCAGCTAAACTTCTCATCCTCATCAAACCCCTAACACTCCACTAGGACCTCACCCAAAATATCCATCATCTCCCCGTACCTCATCCCCATCATACCACTTCATCTCCACCAGGACACCAAACCTCCAAAACCCCTAAAATCTCCAGCCGGGACCTCATCCTCATCATACCACTACACTCCACCAGGACCCCATCCTCATCAACCACTATCATCTCCAGCTAGGCCTCATCCTCATCAAACCACATCTCTCCAGCCGGGACCCCCCATCCTATCAACCACATCATCCCACTAGGACCCACCTCATCAAACCACTATCATCTCCGCAGACTCCATCCTCATCATACCACTATCACTCCCCTAGGACCCATCCTCACATACCACTACATCTCCACCAGGGCACCCCTCCTCATCATACCACTACATCTCCAGCCGGGACCCCATCCTCATCATACCACTATCATCTCCAGAAAGGGAAACCTCATCCCCTAAAACATAAAAATCTCTCCGGGCCGGGGCCCCTAAATAAATACCACTTTTAAATCCCCCAAGCCGGGGGACCAAACCCTCATCAAAAACCACTATCATCTCCACCCGGGGACCTTCATCATCCCAACTGTCATCTCCAGCCGGGAAACCCCAATCCCATCATACCCTACCCAACTCCTCCAGGGCCCCCCACCCCTCATAAAAACCACTATATCTCCAGCCGGGACCTTCCCCCCCCCCCCCCCAAATCAAAAACGACTATATCTCCACCCGGGGAACCCTAAATCAAACCACAATCATCCCACCCCAGGACCTTCCTCACTTACCACAAACTTCTCCAGCCAGGACCAACATTCCTCATCAAACCACAAACCCTCTCCACCCGGGCCCAAATCATCATACCACAACATCTCCACCCCGGGAACCCCACCCCTCATCATACCCCCCTATCACTCCACCCAAAGGCCCCCAAAATCCTCATCAAAAACCATTTATCATCCCACCAGAACCTCAACCTCATCAACCACACCCATCCTCCGCCGGGACCTCATGTTTCCACTATCAATCCCCACCCGGGACCAATTTCGCATCATCCCCAACTATCACCCTTCCAGCCAGGCCCCCATCCCATCCTACACTAACATCCCCCAGCTAGGACACCAAACCTTTCATCATAACCACAAATCACTCCACCCGGGACCCATCCTCATCAAAACCACAATCATTCCCAGGACTTCATCCCCCATCAAACCACAAACATCTCCAGCCAGGACCTCATCCTCATCATACCACTATAAATCTCTAGCCAGGCCCTTTAAATCCTCATCTAAAAACCCCCTATAAATCTCCAGCCGGGAAACCCCATCCTCTTTCATACACCTATCACCCCCAACCACACCCCTTCCTCACCATACCAACTATTATCTCCACTAGGACCCCATAAATCATCAACCACTATCACCCTCCACCCGGGAAACCTCATCCTCATCATACCCAATCATTTTCCACCCCGGGACCCCATCCTCATCATACCACTATCTTTCCAAACCCCATGCCCCCAAACCCTTCCCATCAAACACTATCATCTCCAGCCGGGAAACCTAAACCTCATCATACCACTATCATCTCCACTGGGACCTCATCCCATCAAAAACCACTATCATCTCCACCCAGGGAACCCCATTTTTCATCAAAACCACTATCATCCCAGCTAGGATCCATCCTCTTTCATACCCCCTATCATCCCCAGTCAGGACCCCACCCTCAACAAAACCAAACCATAACCCTCCAGCCAGGCCCCCTCATCCTCATCATACCACAAACATCCCCCACCCAGGACCCACATTCTCATCATAACCCACAATCATCTCCGCCGGGACCTCATCATACCACTATCATCCCACCGGGACCCCACCCCAAAATCATACCCATTTATCATCTCCACCGGGAAAACCCCCATCCTCAAAAAAAACCACAAATCATCTCCAGCCAGTACCACCCTCCCAAACCCCCTATCATCCCACCAGGACCCCCAATGATACCACTTCATCTCCAACCGGGACCCCCATTCCTCATCAAAACCACTATCATCTCCACCCAAGGACCTCATCCCCCTCCTCCCCACTACATCTCCACTGGGAAACAACCATCCCATCAAAAACCAAACTATCATTTTCCACCCCGGGCCCCTCATCCTCATCAACCACTATCATCCCCACTGGGACTTCATCCTCATCAAAACCACTATCATCCCCAAAGCCAAAACCTCATCCTCACATCCCACTATCACCCTCCAGCCAGGACCTCATCCTCATCAAAAACGACTATCACCCCTCCAGCCACGACCCCCTTCCTCATCATCCCAAACCTATTACCCCAAGCTAGGGCCCCAAATCACCATAAAACCCACTATAAATTCCCCCAGCCGGGACCTCATCCCATCAAAAACCACTATCATCTCCACCGGGCCCCCAATCCTCAATAAAACCCACTATTTTTTCCCAAAACCACTCCCCACCTTTTTCCCATCATCCCACTATCATCTCCAGCCGGGCCCTTCATCCTCTAAAATACCACTATCACCCCCCCGCTAGGCCCCTAAATCCTCATCAAAACCACTATCCTCCCCAGCCCAACCCATCTTCATCATCCCAAACTAACATTTTCCAGCCGGGAAACCTCTCCTCTCAAAAACCACTAAAAATCTCCAGCCGGGCCCCCTTCCTCATAAACCCCAACATCATCTCCAGCCAGGACCCCACCCCTCATCAAAAACCACTATCATCTCCAGCCAGGACCTAAACCTCATCAAAACCCACTATCATCTCCAGCTAGGACCTCACCTCATCATACAAAATAAATCTCCAGCCAGGCCCCCATCCCACCCATCCACAATCATTCCCCCAACTGGGCCCCCCTTTTCCCATCATACCACTATCTTTCCCCAAAGCCAGGCCCCTCTTTCCCCTTTAAATACCCCCTATAAACTCCACCCAAAGCCCCCCCAATTCCCCCCCAAATTATACCACTCAACATCTCCAGCCGGGACCCCATCCTTCATCATCCCAAACTATAAACTCCAGCCAGGCCCTTTAAACCTTTATCAAAAACTATCATCTCCACCAAGACCCCATCCTCATATAACCACTAAAAACTCCCAGCTAGGACCCTCCATCCTCTTTCATGCCACTACCACCATCAACAAAGGCCCCCCTTTCCCTCATCATATCCCCTATCATCTCCACCCCAGGCCCCTCATCCTCATCAACCACTATCATCTCCACCCAAAGGACCTTCATCCCATCATATCCTATCATCTCCACCCACGCCCCCTGCCCCCCTCAAAAATACCACTATTACCCTCCCCAAAAGGCCCCCCATACCCATCATACCACAAACTCTCCACCGGGCCCCTAAACCTAAACATACCACTATCATCTCCACCCGGGACCCCATCCCCCATCATACCACTATTTTTTCCCAAAACCACTGCCCCCAAACCCTTCATCATACCACTATCATCACCCACCGGACCTCATCCTCACCCAATACCACAATCATCTCCAGCAAAGGACCTCATCCTCATCATCCCAAAACTTCATCTCCACCCCAGGACCCCCATCTTCACAGAACCCACTATCACTCCAGCCAGGACCTCATCCTCATCATCCCAAACAAACCATCTCCAGCCAAAAACCCCCATCCTCATAATACCACAAATCATCTCCGGGGCCTTTGACCCCACCCCACCCAAAACCCACTATCATCTCCAGCCAGGCCCTCATCCCTCAAAAACCACTACCCAACCTCCAGCTGGGGCCCCTCATCCTAAATCATAGAACTATAAACCCATCCAGCCAGGACCCTCACCTCATCAAAACCATATCACCCCAAAACTGGGCCCCCCCTTCCCTTTCCATCATACCACATCATCTCCAGCCAGGACCTCTTCTCACCCAACCCCACTATCATCCCCCCACCAGGCCCCCCCATCCCCCATCAAAACCACAAACCATCTCCAGCCGGGCCCTTAATTCCTCTTTCCTTCCCAAAACCCTATCATCCCCCGCCAGGCCCCTCATCCTAAAATCATACCACACTCTCCAGCCAGGCCCTTTCCACCCCAAAATAAATCCACAACATCTTCAACTGGGCCCCCTTCCTAAATCAAAAACACTTTTTCCATTTTTCCAAGCCCAAAAAACCAAAACCCTTTTCCCCCTTTTCTTCCTCAGCCTATCCCCCTCCGAAAAACCCCCCCAACCCCCTTTTCTTACCCCCCTATAATTTCCCCCCCTTCCCCCCCCCCCTTCCCCTCCCCCCAATTCCCTTTTTAATCCCCCCCCCCCCCCCCAAGCTTCCCACCCCCCCCCCAATCCCTTCATCATACCCCCCCCCCCCTACCAACCCCCCCCCCCCCCATCTCCCCCCCCCCCCCCCCAGGCCCCTTTTTCCCTTTTACCAAACCCCCCCCTTTTCCCTCCAGCCAGGCCCTTTAAACCTCATCATCCCAAACATCACCCTCCACCGGGGCCCCCCCATCCTCATCAAACCCAAACTATCATTTTCCAGCCACGACCCCTTCCTCATCATACCACTATTATCTCCAGCTAGGACCCCATCCTCATAACATTAAAACCAAAATTTTATCAAATCCCCCCACCAAAGGGACCCCATTCCTCATCATACCACTATCATCTCCAGCCAGGACCCCATCCTCATCATACCACTATCATCTCCAGCCAGGACCCCATCCTCATCATACCACTATCATCTCCAGCTAGGACCCCATCCTCATCATACCACTATCATCTCCAGCCGGGACCCCATCCTCATCATACCACTATCATCTCCAGCCAGGACCTCATCCTCATCATACCACTATCATCTCCAGCCAAGACCCCATCCTCATCATACCAAAGCCACCATCTTCATTAAAAAAAACATCCTTTCCATCCACCGGCCCTATTCTTGTCATAGCACCAATATCTCTAGCCACTGCCACCATCTTCATTACACCATCATCCTTTTCATGCATTGGCCCCGTGCTCATCCTAGAAATAATATCTCCAGCCACTGCCACCATCTTCATCATACAACCATCCTTTCCATCCACTGGCCCTATGCTCGTCATAGAACCCAAATCTACTGCCACTACCACCATTTTTATCATACAATTATCCTTTCCATCCACTGGCCCCATGCTCGTCATAGCACCAGTATCTACTGCCACTGTCACATCTTCACCATACAACCATCCTTTCCATCCACTTGCCCCATGCTCATCATAGCAATAATATCTTCAGCCACAGTCACCATCTTCATCATTCCACCATCCTTTCCATCCATTGGCCTTATGCTCATCATAGCACCAATATCTCTAGCCACTGCCACCATCTTTACCATACAACTATCCTTTCCGCCCACTGGTCTCAACTTGTCATAGCGACAATATCTCCAGCCACTGCCACCATCTTCAATATAAAACCATCTTTTCCATCCATTGGCCCCATGCTCATCATAGCACCAATATCTTCAGCCACTGCCACCATTTTCATCATACAACCAACCACTTGCCCCATGCTCATCATAGCAACAATATCTCCAGCCATTGCCACCATTTTCATCATACAACCATCCTTTCCATCCACTTGCCTCATGATCATCATAGCACCAATATCTCCAACCACTGCCGCTATCTTCAATATAAAACCATCTTTTCCATCCATTGGCCTCATGCTCATCATAGCCCAGTATCTCCAACCACTGCCACTATCTTCATCATACCACCATGCTTTCCCTCCACTGGTCCCATACTCATCATAGCAGCAATATCTACTGCCCCTCCTTTTCATGTCTGTCATCTTCAGTCACTGCTCCCTTGTTTTCAGTCATACCTTGAACATCTCCAGTTGCTACTCCCTCTTAGTTATTCCTTGACTGCTCTCCTTGTCTGGTCATCAGTTCTTTCACTTGGTCACATCTTTATCATCTCCATTCACGTTTGCCCTTCTCCTACCCATGTCTCCACCATCTTTTTCAGTCATACCTCAATCATCATTGATTCTTCCGTTGGACGCATCTTCAACTTCTCTGAGACTTTTCTCCTACCCTTCCCTAAATCTTCCCTATCATCTCAGTTTACAAGTCCTCTCCCCCTTGTTGTACCACTAGCATCATCTTGGGTCTTTTTTTTCTCTTCTGCCTCTATTAATTCATTGACCTTTTCTTACGGCTAGATGTAGCAGCTGTTGTGGTGAAATACTTACTCTGTCCAACCTTTAAAGTGACCTTCATTCCTTTGGTCTGACACACGCCACCACTGAGATTCTCCAACCCCTCTAGGGTACCATCCGAGGTGGCTGAAACGAGATGTTCACAGTGTTTACAAAATTTAGGCTGGACGGAAATAGGTCATGACTTCGAATATTATCGTTCATCATCATTGTCCTTAGAATATCAGTAATATCATGAAGCTCAGCATGGGACATGTTACGTTTAAGGTCACGCGTGTAAAATCTCATGTCTCGGAATAGCAGCCTTTGTTAAAAAGCATTGTAGGCTAAACGACTGCACTTGTTAACGAGTTCTGACAGCCATCTTGGGTCCTGTTTTATTAAATCATGTCCCCCACTGTCCCTTGTCACGGAAGAGAGAGACCGCAGCCAATCAGAGCCCTGGGGAACGGGGGGCCGGCGAGACGAAGGGTGTAGAATGACAAGCCCGTGGGGGACAGGGTTAGGAAAGGCGGAGGGTGGAAGCGGGGGGACATAGATATGATGAGAGCGGGGAAGGGAGAATGCAGGCAGCACAGATGGGTTTGACTATTTATTTGAGGAAGCACTGGATAATCAAGATAATATTAGAGAGCATTATAAGAAAGATCTACATCTGTAGACAAACAGAAGAAGGTCAAGCATGGGAGAGTGTCTCATGATGGAGAACAGGAATGTTCTGAAATGTTGTGTGGTATATTTGTGTGTTCCATCAATGGATGTTCATGAAAAATTCAAGCCATTAATTTAAGCTTTGGTATGAGATGGTCACTTTGGAGCTGCTGGTTTCAGCATGACTTGAGGGCTTCTGGCTCCACCATGACTAGTGGGCTTCACTTCCACCATGAATTGTGGGCTTCTGCTTCCACCATGATTCATGGGCTTCTTCTTCCACCATGACTAATGGGCTTCTGGTCCCACTACAACTCATGGGCTCCTGCATCCACCATGACGCAGGAACTCATGGCTCCATCATCAATTGGGCTTTACTGGTTATCCCATGACTCACATTCTTCTGGTTCCAGCATGACTCAGCAGCTCCCGGGTCCGTGATAACTTGGCAATCTCCTAGTTGCCCCCGTAAATTATGGGCTCCTTGTTACACCATAAGTTAGGCGATCCTGACTCTACCTTGACTCAAAAATGTATGGCTCCATCATGATTTGGCCTCTCCTGATTATACCATGATTCAGGATCTTGTGGTTCTACAAAAACTCATGGGCCCCTGGATCTACCATGACACAGGGACTCCTGGTTCCACCATAAGTTATGAACTCCTGATTTTACCATGACCCGGGAGCTTTTAGCTTAATCATCACTCAAGAGCTCCTGGCTCAACTATGACTTAGAAGCTAAAGGTTACACCATGACTTAGAAGTATCTGGTTTTACCATGACTTATCTCATGGTTCAACTATGTCTTAGGAAGTTCTAATTCCCCAATGACAAGAGGACTTCTAGCTTAACCACGACTTGGAAGCTCTAAGTTTCAACATAATTCCACCACAACTCTGGAGCTCCTGGTTCGATCAAGACTCAGGAGTCTGTGATTCAACCGTGACTTTGGTGCTACTAGTAAAATCATGACATGGAAGGTCTTGGTTAAACCCTTAATCAGGATTTATTAATTAAACCATTACTTGGGAGCTCCTGACTGAACTAATACATGGGAGCTTCCTCGTCTTTCATGACAAGGATGCTCCTGGTTCCAACATGACTCAGATTTACCTTGTCCTCCAACAAATAGAACAAATTGCTTATGTGCATGGATTTAGACCTTCAGCGTTGGCAAAGGATGTAAGCAGACTTGTTAGCCAATACTTTACAAGGCTGAACATGCAGGGAACTGAATTGCTAATGTACATTAAAGGTCCTGGGAGGCTGATGAAGATATGAATTGGATCAACGTCTATACAGAGATATGGAGGGTGTAGGTGATGGAAAGTATAGATAGGTATTATATGTATATGGAAGAGTAAAATTTCTAGGGGTTGGAGACCTGTTGGATATATGCAAGGACGTGGTTATGTAGGACTTGAAGAAGGAGTACAGTATGGATCTGAAGGTTAAGGCATGGGTGAATGTAATAATATGTAGAGGTCCCATGGCCACCTGAATGGTACCTATTGCAGCTAAAGTTCTTCACGACCCTTGATTGAGGCACCAGTGAGGGATCTGCTCATACGAAACCCTCTTGGCAAATTGAAAGCATGAGCTTCATGTACTAATCTAACCAGAGGTCCATTTTGCTATTTCTGATTGGGTGAAGAACCATGGTATCAAAGGATCCCTTGGTTCTCAGGAGAACACTCACATAGGAAAGTTCCCAGGATCATTTTACCCAGGTGACTATCTTTAAGGCATCCTTCTAAAACTTTGGAAAACAGTAACAAAACATGTGTCATATTTTTCTAAATAGAAATACTAACTTTTTTAACTAGTTAGTAACTGAGGGGATAAAAGTCTACAAAAATTTCATGTGAGTTGATGGCAGGAAAAAGCTGTCATAATGGCCCCATGTTAACTATTTAGCACACGTCTCTTCGCAATTTTTCCAACTAGAGAACAGGCAAACTAATGACTCCCTATATTGTCCATGAGCTCTCCCACAAACCTCTTAGCCGTGTGGTAATTAGCAGCAGGTAAGTGAGTCTGGTGTGGATGATGAGTGTCAGAGGTAGACATGCTCCTCCCGGCCTCCTCGCCGTGTCGCCCCCCCAACTCTATTCCTGACCTAAATGTCAGAGCTTGTTATTTACGCTCACTGGCATAGCAAACAAGAGCACCCCGAGGGGAAGTGCAGCAGAGTATGGAGGGAGAGGCTGGCAGGCGAGATGTATGGGGAGGGGAGCGATGGCCCGGATGTATTCTAGGAATGGTGCAAAGAAAGACCACGGGAAGGAGAATGTAAGGGTGGGGGGTTGGATGGAGTCGAAGTTGACATTCACTTGCCTGAAAGACGGATCATATAGAAGTCCAAAAAAGAGAAAAGAGCATGCAATTCTCAAGATGGAGTCAACTGAGCGCCAGCACCCAAGGAGAATCCATCATATGACATTTGACCATGGGAACGAGAATGTAAGTGTGGGGGGTTGGATAAAGTTGAGGTAACAGTCACTTCAATCAAAGACAGATCATATAGAGTTTCAAAAAAAAGAAAAGATCATGCAGTTCTCAAGATGGAGTCAACTAATCGCCATCACCCAAGGAGGATCCATCATAGGAAGTTAGACAGCAGAAAGGAGAGTTGGAGGATTGGATGAAGTCGAGTTGGACAGTCACTTTCCTTAAAGATGGAATATGTAGAAATATAGAAAAAAAACAGCAGGCAGCAGAAAGGAGAGTAAAGGGAGGGGTGGAGGTGGGAGGGTTGGATGGAGTTGAAGTGGACAGTCACTTGCCTGAAAGATGGATCATATAGAAGTCCAAAAAGGAGAAAAGAGCATGCAATTCTCAAGATGGAGTCAACTGAGCGCCAGCACCCAAGGAGAATCCATCATATGACATTGGGCCATGGGAACGAGAATTTAAGGGTGGGGGGTTGGATAAAGTCGAGGTGGACAGTCACTTCAATCAAAGACAGATCATATAGAAGTCCAAAAAAGAGAAAAGATCATGCAATTCTCAAGATGGAGTCAACTGATCACCAGCACCCAAGGAGAATCCATCATATGACATTGGACCATAGGAAGGAGAATGTAAGAGTGGGGGGTTGGACAAAGTTGAGATAACAGTCACTTCAATCAAAGACAGATCATATAGAGATTGAAAAAAAAGAAAAGATCATGCAATTCTCAAGATGGAGTCAACGAATCGCCATCACCCATGGAGGATCCATCATAGGAAGTTAGACAGTAGAAAGGAAAGTATAAGCATGGTGGGGGTTGGATGCAGTCGAGATGGACAGTCACTTTCCTTAAAGATGGCTAATGTAGAAACATAGAAAAAAAACATAATAACCTTACAGTTTTCACTATGGAGTCAACTGACCGCCTTTAACCTAGAAGGATCCATCATAAAATGTTAGACCATGAGAATAATTATATAAGGGTGGGCGGCGGAGGAGGGAGAGGGGGGGTCGGATGAAGTCAAAGTGGACAGTAACTTCCCTCAAAGATGGATCAATTAAAAATATAGGGGAAAAAAAAAGATCATGCAATTCTCAAGGTGGAATCAGCTGATCATCATCATCAACCAAGGAGTATCCTTCATCCGTCAAGTTAGAAATTGGGGGCCCCTATATGATAAAAAGTTGTACACTTTTCAGTGCTGTTTGACACTACCTGGGACAGAAGGCTTCCCCATCCCATCTTCTACTTCTAGCCATCAAAATGAAAAATTTGAAAAATGAAAAAATGGATATGGTCTATCTCTCTCCGGAAAAGTCATAGCTCCCGTAAAGGCTCCACAACCCCTTTGCTCTACTCTGTGGCATTTGTTTTAAAGGAATATTCTACTTTTTGTTATCTTCTGGTGACGATATCAGAAGACGGTGGTGTATGTATATCATGAAGGAGGATCTTGAGGCTACTGTGGAGCCCATGAAGAGGCCTAATTGGCCCCATCCCCTTCTTGGTGGTGAGGTGCCCAGAGTAACTGCATTGTTAGCACTTCCATCTTCTATGTAGCAGAGGACAAGACTAGTAAGGTCTATTAACTGGGCCCCACCATGATTCCCAGAAGGGATTGGACAACAAAGCCCCATTTGTACTGATCAAGGACTTTCTTCTATTTACTACAATTTCTTTAAAGGGGTTATCCCTCAATATAAAGTGATAGCATATGGTTAGGTTATGCCATCAATGTCTGATAGGTGTGGGTTCCCATCTCTGGGACCAGCAACTATCTCGAGGACGAGCCCCGAAACCTCTCAGTTTTGAACAGAGAGGTGGTCGGGACTCTGTAATTGAAGTCAATGGGAGATCCGAGTGGAGCCAAGAGGTCGGACACCTACCTACAACACACTGATGGCATATCCTATTGTATTCCATCAATGTTCATGGTGGGACAACCCCTTTATAATAAGATATGCCGTTTTTGTGTAATAGGTAAGGGTACAACCCCTGGGCCCCACATCTATCTCAAGAACGGGACCTGAAACCTCTCCATTTTGTATAAAGAGGTGGTCAGGACTCTCTCATTGATTTCAATAGAAGATCTGAGTAGAGCCAAGAGGTTGGACCCCCACCTACCACACACTGATGGCATATCCCATCATATTCCATCACTGTTCATAGTGGGACAACCCCTTTATAATAAGATATGTTATTATTGTGTAGTAGGTGAGGGTACAACTTCTGGGATCCACATCTATCTCATGAGCAAGCCCACGAAACCTCTCCAGTTTGTATAGAGAGGTGGTCAGGACTCTCTCAGTGATTTCAATGGGAGATCTCAGTAGAGCCAAGAGGTCGGACCCGCACCTACCACACACTGATGGCATATGTTATCGTATTTCAATGGGATATCCGGGTAGAGCCAAGAGGTCGGACTTGCACCTACAGTACCATACACTGATGGCATATCCTATCATATTCCATCTATGTTCATGGTGGGACAACCCCTTTATAATAAGATATGCCATTATTGTGTAATAGGTGAGGGTACAACCTTTGGGATCCACATCTATCTCAAGAACAAGCCCCGAAACCTTTCCATTTTCAACAGAGAGGTGGTCGGGGCTCTCTCATTGAAATAAATTTGGTAGATCTGAATGGAGCCAAGAGGTTGGACCCGAAACCTGCCAACATGATGGCTATCCTATTGGTATTCCAATCTCTGGATCCACAAACCCGAGGACTGAGCCCGAAACCTATCAGTTTCACAGATGATGGTATCTCAAATTGTAAGTCCAATGGGAGATCCAGTGGAGCCAAGAGGTTGGACACCCTACCTACCACACACTGATGGCATATTCTATCTTATTCCTTCAATGTTCATGGTGGGACAACCTCTTTATAATAAGATATGCCATTATTTGTGTAATAGGTGAGGTAAAACCCCTTTGGGACCCACATCTATCTCAAGAAACTGACCCCGTAAACCTCTCCATATTTATAGAAGAGAGAGGTTGCCCCCGGACTCTCTACATTGAAAATCAAATAGGGTTAATTGTGTAGTGGTGGGGGCCACAATATTCAGGACCCGAAACCTCCACAGTTTTATAGAATGGCAGATCCTATCGTATTCCAATGGGAGATCCAGTAGAGCCCAGAGGTTGGACCCGCACCTACCACACACTGATGGCATATCTTATCTTATTCCAATGGGAGATGCGGGTAGAGCCAAGGGTTGGACACGCACCTACCACACACTGATGGCATATCCTATCATATTCCATCTATGTTCATGGTGGGACAACCCCTTTATAATAAGATATGCCATTGTGTAATAGGTGAGACTACAACCTTTGGGACCCACATCTATCTCAAGAACAAGCCCCGAAACCTTTCCGTTTTCAACAGAGAGGTGGTCGGGGCTCTCTCATTGAAATCAATAGTAGATCTGAATGGAGCCAAGAGGTTGGACCCGAACCTGCCACACACTGATGGCATATCCTATTGTATTCCAATGGGAAATCCAGAAGAGCCAAGAGGTTGGACCCGCACCTACCTACCACACACTGATGGCATATCCTATTGTATTCCAATGGGAGATCCAGTAGAGCCAAGAGGTTGGACCCGCACCTACCGCACACTGATGGCATATTCTATCGTATTCCGTCAATGTTCATGGTGGGACAACCTCTTTATAATAAGATATGCCATTATTGTGTAATAGGTGATGGTACAACCTTTGGGACCCACATCTATCTCAAGAACAAGCCCAGAAACCTCTCCATTTTGAACAGAGAGGTTGTCGGGACTCTCTCATTGAAATCAATGGTAGATCTGAATGGAGCCAAAAGGTCGGAGCCGCACCTACCACACACAGATGGCATATCCTATTGTATTTCAATGGGAGATCCGGGTAGAGCCAAGAGGTTGGACCTGCACCTACCACACACTGATGGCATATCCTATTGTATTCCAATGGGAGATCCGGGTAGAGCCCAGAGGTTGGACCCGCACCTACCACACACTGATGGCATATCTTATCTTATTCCAATGGGAGATGCGGGTAGAGCCAAGGGTTGGACACGCACCTACCACACACTGATGGCATATCCTATTGATTCAATATCGGCCAATTCCCATATGTTCCTATGTGTTTGGGACAACCCCTTTATAATAAGATATGCCATTGTGTAATAGGTGAGACTACAACCTTTGGGACCCACATCTATCTCAAGAACAAGCCCCGAAACCTTTCCGTTTTCAACAGAGAGGTGGTCGGGGCTCTCTCATTGAAATCAATAGTAGATCTGAATGGAGCCAAGAGGTTGGACCCGCACCTGCCACACACTGATGATTTGTATCAATATCCGTAGATTGATTCCAAATGGAAATCCATGAAGGAGCCAAGAGGTTGGACCCGCACCTACCACACACTGATGGCATATCCTATTGTATTCCAATGGGATATCCAGTAGAGCCAAGAGGTTGAACCCGCACCTACCGCACACTGATGGCATATTCTATCGTATTCCGTCAATGTTCATGGTGGGACAACCTCTTTATAATAAGATATGCCATTATTGTGTAATAGGTGATGGTACAACCTTTGGGACCCACATCTATCTCAAGAACAAGCCCCAAAACCTTTCCATTTTGAACAGAGAGGTGGTCTGGACTCTCTCATTGGCAGATCTGAATGGAGCCAAGAGGTTGGACCCGCAACTACCACACACTAATGGCATATCCTATCGTATTCCAATGGGAGATCCGGGTAGAGCCTAGATGTCAGACCCGCACCTCCCACACACTGATGGTATATTCTATTGTATTCCATCAATGTGTACAACCCCTTTAAGATTGCTATCTCCTGGAATATCTTCTGTTGTAGAGTAAGTAGACCTGGCTAAAAGAAGGGTCTTGTTTTCTAGTGGGGTTGTACCATCTTGAATCTTATTGCAGCTGTCACTACCACTTTCCACCTTTTACACTGGCAAATTATCCACCTGAAAACCCCCTCAGGTCTATTTTTGCAAGAAATGCAATAAGTTTTGGACAGAGACGGTGTAAGAACCTGTAGGAACTGAGGTGCCTTAGGCTGATGCGTTGGAGCCAAGGTGTCCATGGATAGATGAGGTCCACACTGTTATTCCTAATCTAGAGCCTAAGGGTAATGTTCACACATTGTATTTTGAATTGTGTTTCGCGCCAAAATATGTGCCCAAAAATGCCCAATGTCCTAAACACTTACCATAGACTGCAATGTAAAATATGCGCCGTCAATGCACAACGCGTATTTTACTCTCGTAACTTTCGGTGCTCCTTAAAGGATTGGATGATGTTAATTCCTTCAGGGGTATGTGCGCCGTGAAATAATAAAGTATAGGAGGCAGGAATCTGTTTCGGGCACTACACGCCATTTCTATGTTGAATTGACATGCTAGCAAGGGCATAGTTCCCATGACGCAACAAACACTTACTGCGCGTGCAAATACACGAAGGGGGCAGGATATAACAAAAAACACCAACCAGAGACCCTAAACCCGACATAACTGGGTCTCAGTTTAGCTAAAAAAAAGGCCTTTTCACCCCTTAGGCACCCAGCAATTTTTTAAAAATTTTGTCACCGTTGCATCGTAGGAGCTGTAACTTTTTGTTGTTTCTCCATTGACATATGAGGGATGCTTTTTTAGGATTTTTTATTTTTTAGGTACATGTAACTTAAAGGGGTTGTCTCGCTACATTGATTCATCTCAGCTCAGTCCTGTTTTCTTGGTTTCATTTTGAATTCAGGGGCGTGTTTACTGGCTTCCACTGGGCTGCAGTAGAAGCATGTCTGTAACTATAGCAACCAGTGCTGGCAGCCTATCAGGAAAGATTGAACAGGTCTGTAGCTATAGCAACCAGCGCTGACAGCCTATCAGGAGAGATCAAACAGGTCTGTAGCTATAGTGACCAGCGCTGGCAGCTTATCAGGAGAGATCAAACAGGTCTGTAGCTATAGTGACCAGCTGCTGGCGCTATCAGGAGAGATTGAAACAGGTCTGTAGCTATAGCGACAGCGCTGAGGCCTATCAGGAGAGATCAAACAGGTCTGTAGTTATTAGTGACTGTGCTGGCAGCATGAGGCGAGATCACACAACAGGTTGTGGGCTTAGCGACCTGAGGAGCTGATGCAGTCCATACAAGAGGGGATATCTAGGAATAGGTAGGACACTGTTAATGGACACATATTGCAAAGTGACTTGTTTTTGCAAGATCTTTAACATAAAAAGCAGCGATCCCTGTAGTGAGATGACCCCTTTAATGATCAACTCTTATTAACTCTTTCTTCGGAGGAGGGGAACAAAAAACAAAACAGTAATTCCGCCATTGTTTCTTTTCTTGGCATTGTGCATAATGCAAATAAAAATATTTTTGGTGCGCCCCCATATTCCAAGACCTAAAATTTGTCTGTTGACTGAGCGGGGACTTGTTTTTAGCGGGATGACTTTTAGCTTTTATTGGTTCCAGTTTGGGGTATGTAAGACTTTTTGATCGCTTTCTATTTCTATGTTTTTTTGGGAAGAAGATGAAAAAAAATAGCAATTTTGATGTTTTTTTTTTTTTTTTTTACGCTGTTAATCCTGTGAGATGACTAATGTGATAGAGCTTGGGTTGTTACAGTTGCAGCATTCCCAATTTTGTATAGTTTTTTGTTGTTTTTTTTTAAAGTTCAAATCACAGAATTTTACAAATAAAAATTTTCAAAAAAAGTAAACCTTACACATAATTGGCATCACCGCGTCCAGAAAAGTCCGATCTATCAAAAGATAACATCATTTATCCCATGCGCTGAACAATGTAGAAGAAAAAAAATTCCAAACGCCAAACTTGTGAGTTTTTTTGGTCATTTCACGTCCTCCAAAAATTTGAATGAAAAGTGATCAAAAATTCACATCTTTCCCACAACAGTACCAATAAAAGACGAAACTGCAGCCCGCAAAAAATGAGCCTTCACTCAGGTCCATGGGTGCAAAAACAAAAAATGTTACTGCTCACAGAAAATGGCGCTGCAGCGAAAATTTAAGAAACTCAGAATGTTTTTATTTTTTTAAAAGTACTAAAATATAACAAAAACCCTACATGTTTGGTATCATCGGAATCACACCGACCTGCAGAATACAGAGAACACATCATTCATACCAAAGAGTGATCGCCGTAAAAACAAAAATCCTACAAAGTTAGCGTAGATACGTTTTCTTTTTTAACATTTCACCCCACTTAGAATTATTTTTTTGGCTTCCTAGTATATTCTATGGTACTAGTAAAAAGATCATCTTGTCCCGCAAAATACAAGCCCTCATATGTCTATGTAGGTGGAAAAATAGAAAAGTTATAGCTCTTGGAAGGCGGGGAGGAAAGAAACGAGGAGCCAAAAAAATATGACCGGCTGTCAGCAAGGGGTTAAAGGGATGTCTCACTACAGGGATCGCTGCTTCTTATGTTAAAGATCTTGCAAAAATAAGTCACTTTGCAATATGTGTCCATTAACAGTGTCCGACCTATTCCTAGATATCCCCTTTTTGTATGGGCTGCTCAGCTCCCCAGGTCTATAGCTACAGACCTGTTCAACTCTTCTGATAGGCTGCCCGCCACTGGTACTATAGCTACAGACCCGTTCAATCTCTTTCCCGATAGGCTGCCCGCACTGGTCGCTATAGCTTTAAGACCTGGGTTTTTAATTCTCTTTCCCGATAGGGCTGCCAGACTGGTTGCTATGTACGACTGTTCAATCTCTATGTAGGGCTGCCAGCCTGGTGCTATAGCTACAGGGCCTGTTCAATCTCTCCCGATAGGCTGCCAGCACTGGTTGCTTTTAGTACAGACTGTTCTCTCTCCTGATAGGCTGCCAGCACTGGTTGTTTTAGCTACAGGCCCTTTTTCAATTTCCTGATAGGTGCCAGCCTGGTTGCTTAGTAGGGGATGTTCAATCTCCCCTGATGGCTGCCGCATGGTTGCTATAGTAAGATTTTTCATTCTCCTGATGGGGCGCCAGCCACTGGTTGTATAGCTAAGATTTCGATTTCCCCTGATAGGCTGCCAGCAGGGTTTGCTATAGCTACGACCTGTTCAATCTTCCTGAAGGCCCCAGAAAACTGGTTGCTATAGTCAGACTGTTCAATCCTCTGATAGGTCCCAGCATGGTTGCTAAGTACAGCCGGGGTTCTACTGCAGTAGTAAAAGCCAGTAAATATGCTCCTAAATACAAATGAACAAGAAAACAGGTGGGTGACATGAATCAGTGTAGTGAGGAAAACCCCCTTTAAGATGCGATAATTTGATTGCTCTATAATGATGCATTACTTAATAGTGCAGTATATTTTTATTTCCTGTCATGTAAACTCCCGAGCCTGAGAGGAATAATAGAAGCAGACCCCTTTGGTACCCTGTAATCATAGTCCCTGTAGTGGGACCGTGGGGGGACAAAGAGAAACCACCCTTAAAACCACTTGAGCCGTGGTCCCCTTTACCTTGGCATCTAGGGGGGAAACAGTTTACTGGTTTTTCTTATTGCAGCTTTACCCATAAAGCCTAATTTTTTCCCCACAAAAAACAAATGAATTGTGCTTCACTAAAATGGTTTGTCGCAGGACTTATTCAAAAGCAGCTCACAGTGTCGCTATAAATATAAATGACCCCTCACACTGGTAGCTGCGCATCCCACATGTCAAACCATTTCACGAACATCCAGGTTATCCTCACCATCTCTACTCACTTGTTGATTGACCAGTCGTACGTTCATGGGTACATACTGACCGTGCAGCCACATGTTAGCTCGGTGGTCACAAGACTGACCACGCTACCGTCATGTGACTACGGAGCGTCAGGTGATACAGGCTGCTAGCATCAGTGTATTCTCATGATACGTGAGTGCATCATCAGATTGAGGACCCGGGGGGACACTTTGGAAAGGTGCTGATGAAAACGCATGGTTGAGAGGAAGAGTAAGTATGGATCATATTTATGCTCGTCTTAGCGCTAGTGGGGAGTAGCGTATGCTTTGAAAATTCATGGGTAATGAAAAAAATGCAAAAAAATATAAAAAGGTGTTAACAATAGCATCAGCCTATGAAAAATTTATTAGTTCTTCAACAGTTTGCTTTGATTAGGACGAGAGGCTTTCCCATCGAGCTGGAAGGCGCATGGACGAGAGACAGGTTGATTACTTATTTAACTTGGATCCTGTGATTTGTTAGGTTGTCAGAAGATGGGAGGTGGATCTCCTAATCAGTGGGAGAGCAACCAGGCTTGAGACGATAATATTCAGCACTTTGATTTCCAACGGTATCATCAGTCATCATGATTGCAACTGCTAGAGGTCCAGTATAAGAAGTGGAGTCTGTGCTCTGTCCTATAAAAACAACACTTACATGAGCTGCTGTGTTTCTAGCAGTCATCGCGGACACAAGGGGGTTCACCGAAGGAACAACAATCTCACCATAGTTCTCCCAGTACAGGGGACACAAGCTATTGTTCTGCTACATTCTCGCTGCTATGGAGAGTTCCAGTACAGGAGCGCTATGTTTCTCCAACTGTACAGCTCTAGTGGGAGTTCCCCGAGTACAGAGGAGCGGCTTGTGCATTTCTACAGCTTCTGTTCTAATATTATTAATTATTATTTATTTTTGAGCGCCCTTGGTTCCAAGGGCCGATGTCATTATCAGGTTCTTACATACATAAACACTAGGTCAAACGAATTACACAAAGTAGACAAAATTGTAATAACTTAACGGCGGAACTTAGTACAGAAGGAGAGTAGGTCCTCTAGCCTGTGAGGCTTACGTGGTACTCAAAAAAAGAAGTGGGAAGAGACAGAAGGTGAGGGCAGACATGTTTATATGGGGAGTAGCACAGTCGCTGCTAAGGTTTATGCTTGTTGGTTCTAGGTGCTTACCTGTAGAGATGGGGTGGTATTTTTCAGCTGCTTTAGGCTTGCTGAGCAGTGGGGAGAGTCTGTATGTGGTGGTGCCCATCTGCAGTTCGCAGAGTGTGGGAAGCACGGGAGAACGTCTGAACGGTATGTGTGAGTAGCGAAAAAAGAGGATGGCAGCTAGATGAAGGTCCTGTGAGGAGCGGAGGCTGTGTAGGGAGATATCTGGAATTAGGGAAGAGATGTATGGAGGGGAGAGTCTGCAGGGCAGAGGTATGGAGGAGAAGAGTCTTATGGTAAAGAGGATGTATGGAAGGAAGGTATGGAAGAAGATGTATGGAGGAGTGAGAGTTGAGTGGAGGGGAGAGGTTTAGTGGAGGAGGAGGTGATGGATTGAGACAGTATGGAGGGGGAAGGTTTATGGAGAGATGTAGTGGAGGGAGAGGGTGTATGAGATGTATTATGAGGGAGAGGTTGATGAGAGATGGGTTTTGGGAGAGGGTGGGAGAGATGTACAAGGAGGGGAGATAGGTGTATGAGAGATGTATAGAGGAGAGGGGTTAATGGAGAAGATTGTATGTGGGGTAGGTTACGGAGAGATTAGATTGAGAGGTTTATGGAGGGTAAGAGAAGGTTATGGAGAAGATAGTAGAGAGGGAAGAGTATGGAGGGGAGAGGGTTTTATGGAGAGTAATGTATGGAGGGAGAAGTTTATGGAGTAAATGTACTTGGAGAGGAGATGGATTATGGAGAGATGATGGAAGGAGAAGATTATGGATGAAAGATGTAGTGTGAGGGAGATGGGTTATAGTTGTGCGTGGGAGAGGAAAATATGGAGGGTAGAGGTTTGGAGGGGATGAGGATTATGGAGAATGTATGGATAGGGGACAGGAGTAGTGGAGTATGTATGGCGAGTGGCGGAAGGTTAGGGAGGGGAGAGATTATGGAGAGATGTAAATGAGATTAAGGGAGAAGAAGGTTATGAGAGAGTATGGCATGGGGAGAGGTTATGGTTAGGGCGTAGAGTTATGGAGGTAGATGTACTCGGAAGGGCAGAGAGGATTATAAGGAGGCAGATTGTATTGGAGGAGTAGAGGTTTTGGAGGGTGAGAGGTTAAGTGCGAGTGGGAGACGTTATGAGAGATGTCAATGGAGGTAAGGGTCATCACACTGGGGAGATAGTTATTTGGGATGTGGGAGATGGTATGGAGAGAAGCATAGTATGGAGGGAGAGGTTTATTAGGAGAGTAAGGTAGTCGCGAGATGGAGAAGGATATTGGGGAGAATCGTATGAAGGTAGAGCTTAGCGGAGAGATCTATGGTAGAAGTGGGTAGATTAGGTAATATGGAGAGATTGTATGAGAGGGGAGAGCTTACGAGAGATAACGTAATCGTGAGGAGAGGTTATGGAGGAGAGAGGTATATGGTAGGGAGAGGGTTATCGCGGAGAGATATGTATGAGAGGGGAGTAGCTTATATGCTGATGGGAGAGGTTTTTTGGAGGGGGATTTTATGGAGGGGAGAGGTTAGGGAGAGATGAAAGGGGGAGGGGAGGGGGAAATGGGAGTTTATGGGGGGGGGGTTTAATGGGAGAATGAAAATGGGGGGGAAAGGGGTTTTATGGGAGAAAAGTTGGGGGAGATTTTTGGAGAAATGTATGGAGGGGGAATTTAAAAAGGGAGAGATGAAAGAGGTGGGTTAAAATTTAAGGAGGATGTTTATGGGGGGGGAGAGGTTAAGGAGAGATGTATGGGGGGAAGGAGAGGTTATGGAGAGTTTGTATGGAGGGGGAGAGGTTTATGGAGAGATGTATGGGAGGGGGAAGATTTTATGGAGGGGAAGAAATGGGGGGGAGAGGTTTATGGAGGGGGCCTTTTGTGGGTCAGGGTTGTATTTTGGAAATAAATTTCGCGGGAAATTTGGGAAGCCCAGTGAAGGGGTGGGAGAGAGGAGGGCAGAGGGGGTGCAGGGGGAGGAGGTGAATCAGACGGGCAGCAGAGTTAAGGGGATGGATTGTAGGGGAGCGAGGGGTGCTAGCTGGGGGGCCCACAGAGAAGGGGGTTTGGGCAAATAGCCCTAGGCTTGAGATGAGGGAGGGCGTGGACCAGCATTTTTTTTTGGCTTTCAAAGGGTTAAAGGGGTTGTCTCCCCCCCAAGGGATCGCTGCTTTTTATTTTAAAAAGTTTCTTGAAAAAAACAAGTCCTTTGCAATATTTTGTCCTTTAACCTTGTCCTACCTATTCCAAGATACCCCCTTTGTATGGGTTTTACATCAGCTCCTCAGGTCCCCTATACTACGGGACCTTTTTTTGATCTATCCTAAATAGGCTGCCCACGGGTTTGGGCTTTTAGCTACGCCCGGGCTTCTCCCTGCAGCCTAGTAAAACCCTTTTTAAACCCACGCCCCTGAATTCAAAGGGGAAACCCAAAGAAAACAAGACTAAAGGGTGATAAAAATTTCAATGTAGGAACAACCCTTTTAAGGGGGAATGTGCGGGATTGGGGAAAATTTTTTTTTTAGGTGGGGGTTTGGACGGGGCAGGGTGAGGGTTTGGATGTGGGGTTTTTAAAGGAAAGGGTTTGGGAAAAGGTCAAGAGTTATCCCAAGGCAGCGGCCCTGTGGGTGGTGAGTGAGGGGGTTGCCATTACTGTGAAAAGGGGATCGGGGAGGGTGGAGGGGGATGGTGGGAAGATGATGAGTTGAGTTTTCCCCCATTTTTAGTTTTAGGAGACGGGGGGAGAAGAAAGGAGGGAAAATGGAAGGACGCGCCCCGGGAATTTTCCGGGGGAGGGGGGTAGAGAAGGGGCCCATCGGGGGGCCTGAGATTAGAAGTTGGGGAAATCATCACATACAGGGGGTAATAAAAACCATGTGAGGCTAGAGTGACCGGGGACCAAGGGTGTAGTTTAGAGAAAAAGTAGGGGCCCCAAGGGACGGGCCCCTTTGGGGGGGACCCCCAAAGAGAGTGCCCGGGGGGGAGGAGGTGGAGCAAAAATTTGAGACGCGGGAAAGTCCGAATCAGCGGGTACAGGGGGACCCCAGGAAATACCCAAAATCCTTGATGCCGAGGGGAGAAAAAAAGTGAAAGCAGGGGGGAAAATTTGGTTTCGACAAGTGTCAAAGGCAGGGAAGGGTCTAGGAGGGGGGGCACAGAGTAATGGGAAAAAGGCAAAGGCCAGGGTCTAGGAGGGGGGAGCACGGGGAAAGGGGAGAAGGAGAGGGAAAAGGCCGGGAGAAGGGAGAAACAGAGTAATGGAGAAGGGCAAAGGCGGGTCTCAGAGGAAGGAAGCACAGAGGTAATGGGAGAAGGCAGAGAAAAGGTCTAGGAGGAGGAGAAAGGAGTAATGGAGAAAGAAGGAGAACCCAAGCCCTAGAGGAGAAAAACAGAGTAATGGAAAAAGGGGCCAGAGGAAAAAGGCCCTAGGAGGAAAAAGGCACAGAAAATTTGGAAAAGGCAGGGACAGGTCTAGGGGGAAGGAAAACCGGAGTAATGGAAAAGGGCAGAGGACAGGTCTAAAGGAGAAGCACAGAGAAATGGAAAAGGGGGAGGAAAAGGGTTAGAGGAGAAGAACAGATAATGGAGAAGGCAGGGGAAACGGGTTAGGAGGAGGGCCCCAGATTAATGGAAAAGGCAAGGCCCAAAGTCTAGGAGGAGAAGAACAGAGAATGGAGAAGGCAGGGGTTTTAGGTCAAAGGGGAGGAGCACGGGAGTAGGGGAAAAGGGCCCAGGAGGCCAGGTCTAGGAGGAGGAGCACAGAGTAATGGAGAAGGCAGAGGAGGTCTAGGAGGAGGAGCACAGAGTAATGGAGAAGGCAGAGGACAGGTCTAGGAGGAGGAGCACAGAGTAATGGAGAAGGCAGAGGACAGGTCTAGGAGGAGAAGCACAGAGTAATGGAGAAGGCAGAGGACAGGTCTAGGAGGAGAAGCACAGAGTAGTGGCGTGAGGCTTTAGCAGTTACTAGGTCATTAGTGACTTTGGTTAGGGCGGTTTCGGTAGAGTGGTTGGGTCGGAAGCCTGATTGAAGTGGGTCAAGAAGAGAGTTGGTGTAGAGATGGGAGGAAAGTTGGAGATGGACTTGAAGTTCAAGGAGCTTAAAGGCGAATGGAAGCAGTGAGATGGGGCGATAGTTGGACAGAGAGGAGGGGTCAAGAGATGGTTTCTTAAGGATGGGGGTGATGGTCGCATGTTTAAAGGAGGAAGGGAATATACCAGAGGGTAGTGATAGATTGAAGAGATGGGTGAGGGCTGGGATGATAGAAGCACTGAGGTCTGGGATGAGGTGGGATGGCAGTGGGTCACGATTACAGGTAGTGAGGTTGGATTTGGACAGCAGAGAGGAGCGCTTGTCATGAGTGACTGTAGAGAAGGAAGTTAGGGGGGAATAGTGATGAGCAGGTGCAGAGGTGGGATGGGGGGACACTGCAGGAATAGAGGTAGGCTGAGGGGACTGTGGGGTGAAGCTTTGTCTGATGAGATTGATCTTATTTAGGAAGTGAGTTGGGAAGTCATCTGCTGAGAGGAGAGATGGGGGAGGGGGGGCTGGTGGACGGAGGAGAGCGTTGAAGGTTTTGAACAGTAGTCTGGGATTGTGAGACAGGGAGTTCTATGGGAGTTCCCAGTACAGAGGAGCGCTGTGTTCTCCATTCTGTTCTATGGGAGTTCCCAGTACAGAGGAGCGCTGTGTTCTCCATTCTCCTCTATGGGAGTTCCCAGTACAGGGGAGCGCTGTGTTCTCCATTCTGTTCTATGGGAGTTCCCAGTACAGAGGAGCGCTGTGTTCTCCATTCTGTTCTACGGGAGTTCCCAGTAGAGAGGAGTGCTGTGTTCTCCATTCTGTTCTATGGGAGTTCCCAGTACAGGGGAGCGCTGTGTTCTCCATCCTGTTCTATGGGAGTTGCCAGTACAGAGGAGTGCTGTGTTCTCCATTCTGTGCTATGGGAGTTCACAGTACAGGGGAGCCCGGTGTTCTCCAGTCTGTTCTAAGGGGTGTTCCCAGTACAGAGGAGCGCTGTGTTCTCCATTCTGTTCTACGGGAAGTTCCCAGTACAGGGGAGCGCTGTGTTCTCCATTCTGTTTTATGAGAGTTCCCAGTACAGGGGAGCGCTGTGTTCTCCATTGTGTCCTATGGGAGTTCCCAGTACAGGGGAGCGCTGTGTTCTCTCCATTATGTTCTATGGGAGTTCCCAATACAAAGGAGCGCTGTGTTCTCTCCATTCTGTTCTATGGGAGTTCCCAGTACAGGGGAGCGCTATGTTCTCCATTCTACTCTATGGGAGTTCCCAGTACAGAGGAGCGCTGTGTTCCCATTCTGTTCTATGGGAGTTCCCAGTACAGAGGAGCGCTGTGTTCTCCATTCTGTTCTACGGGGAGTTCCCAGTACAGAGGAGTTCTGTGTTCTCCATTCTGTTCTATGGGAGTTCCCAGTACAGGGGAGCGCTGTGTTCTCCATTCTGTTCTACGGGGAGTTCCCAGTACAGAGGAGCACTGTGTTCTCCATTCTGTTCTACGGGAAGTTCCCAGTACAGGGGAGCACTGTGTTCTCCATACTGTTCTATGGGAGTTCCGAGTACAGGGGAGCGCTGTGTTCTCCATTCTGTTCTATGGGAGTTCCCAGTACAGGGGAGCGCTGTGTTCTCTGCATTCTGTTCTATGGGAGTTCCCAATACAAAGGAGCGCTGTGTTCTCTCCATTCTGTTCTATGGGAGTTCCCAGTACAGGGGAGCGCTGTGTTCTCACCAGTCTGTTCTATGGGAGTTCCAAGTAAAGGGGAGCGCTGAGTTCTCTAGAGTGTGTTCTGTGGGAGGTCACAGTAGAGGGAAGCGCTGTGTTCTCTCCATTCTGTTCTATGAGAGTTCCCAGTACAGGGCAGCACTGTGTTCTCCATTCTGTTCTATGGGAGTTCCCAGTACAGGGGAGCGCTGTGTTCTCCATAATGTTCTATGGGAGTTCCCTTAACAGGAGAGCGATGTGTTCTCCATTCTGTTCTATGGGAGTTCCCGGTACAGGGGAGCGTTGTGTTCTCCATTCTGTTCTATGGGAGTTCCCAGTACAGGTGAGTGCTGTGTTCTCTCCATTCTGTTCTCTGGGAGTTCCCGGTACAGGAGAGCGCTGTGCTCTCTCTATTCTGTTCTATGGGAGTTCCCAGTACAGGGGAGCACTGTGCTCTCTCCATTCTGTTCTATGGGAGTTCCCAGTACAGGCGAGCGCTGTGCTCTCTCCATTCTGTTCTATGGGAGTTCCCAGTACAGGGGAGCGCTGTGCTCTCTCCATTCTGTTCTATGGGAGTTCCTAGTACAGGGTAGCGTGTTGGTCTCTCCATTCTGTTCTCTGGGAGTTCCCAGAACAGGAGAGAACTGTGTTCTCTCCATTCTGTTCTATGGGAGTTCCCAGTACAGGGGAGCGCTGTGTTACATAGTACGGTTGAAAAAAGACATAAGTCTATCAAGTTGAGCCAAGGGTGGGGAAAATGTGGGTGAAGGGAGGGAGATAAGAAGTTTAAGCTTAATTTCCCTACTAATGAAGGCTTTGAAACCCATAAGGCAAGAACCAATCTGCTCTCAGGAAGATTTCATTTCTGACCCCAGAGCCGCCATCAGACTGGATCCAGATATTTTATACAACTACATACTTATCAATATTCTTTAGTTTCAGGTAGATATCTGAGTATTCCTGAACCCCCGCCTGTTCCTGCTGTGACCAGCTCCTCAGGCGGCTATTCCACAGATTCATAGTTCTCATGGTGAAGGACGCTTTTCTCTTCTGGAGATTGAATCCTTTTTTCTCCAGATGAAGGGAGCGTCCCCTTGTCTGTTGAGGGGGTTTTTACATGATATCGCTTCCCCATATTTTTGTAGGAGCCATTTCTATACTTATATAAATTAATCCTGTCTCCCCGGAGCAGTCTTTTACAAGACTAAATAAATGTAATTTTTTTAACCTCTGCTCATAATAAAGATGCTCCATTCCCCTTATAAGTTTGGTTGCTTATCTTTGCACTAAGATGCTCCATTCCCCTTATTAGTTTGGTTGCTTATCTTTGCACTAAGATGCTCCATTCCCCTTATAGTTTGGTTGCTCATCTTTGTACTAAGTTGCTCCATTCCCCTTATAAGTTTGGTTGCTCGTCTTTGCACTAAGTTGCTCCATTCCTCTTATAAGTTTGGTTGCTCATCTTTGCACTAAGTTGCTCCATTCCCCTTATAAGTTTGGTTGCTTGTCTTTGCACTAAGATGCTCCATTCCCCTTATTAGTTTGGTTGCTCGTCTTTGCACTTTCTCCAACTCCATTACATCCTTTCTATAAACTGGAGCCCTGAACTGAACAGCAAATTCCAGCGGAGGCCACACCAATGCTTTATACAGCGCTAATATCACATTCCAATATCAGCAGCACACTATTAACTAAAATACTATCAAAAGGACATAGGAATTTTTGGAAAAGCATTTCTGCTACTTAGGACACATGAAAAGTTTTTTGAGGTTTTTAGTTCACATTTTTGATCAAAACTGATTAAGCCCCCCTGCCAATCAGCAAGGGGACCTCAATACAGGTGGGAACCTACACTAACGTTACCTCTCTTTAGGGCCCGTTCAGACCTCCACATTTCAGGGAGTGAAGGTTCCAGCTACAAGTTGTGAAGGTAGGTGGAGTGCTGCCACATCAAGGTGCACCTGTGCTCATTTTTTCCCAAAATTTTTTTGGATGTGCAAAACCAAATATTGTTTTTAGACTGTTACATAGCGTAATATCACATCCCTGCCCCGCGAGTCCAGGACTCCTCTAATACACGCGTGCTGGCCTAGGACAGCTCCCAGTAGAGGGGAGCGCTGTGTTCTTCATTCTGCTCTATGGGTGTTCCCAGTACAGGGGAGCGCTGTGTTCTCTATTCTGCTTATGGGTTTTCCCAGTACAGGGGCGCTGTGTTCTCCTATTCTGGTCTATGGGAGTTCCCAGTACAGGGGAAACGCTGTGTTCTCCATTTGTTCTATGGGAGTTCCCAGTACCCGGGGGCGCTGTGTTCTCTCCATTCTGTTCTTGGGAGTTCCCAGTACAGGGGAGCGCTGTGTTCTCCTTCTGTTCTATGGGAGTTCCCAGTACAGGGAAGCGCTGTGTTCTCCATTCTGTTCTATGGGAGTTCCCAGTACAGGGAAGCGCTGTGTTCTCCATTCTATTCTATGGGAGTTCCCAGTACAGAGGAGCGCTGTGTTCTCCATTTTTATTCAATGGGAGTTCCCAGTACAGGGTAGCGCTGTGTTTCTCCATTTTGTTCTATGGGAGTTCCCAGTACATGGGAGAGCTGTGTTCTCTATTCTGTTCCATGGGAGTTCCCAGTACAGGGGAGTGCTGTGTTCTCCATTCTGTTCTATGGAGTTCCCAGTACAGGGGAGCGCTGTGTTCTCCATTCTATTCTATGGGAGTTCCCAGTTACAGGGGAGCGCCTGTGTTTTCCATTCTATTCTATGGGAGTTCGCAGTACAGGGGAGCGCTGTGTTCTCCATTTGTTCTATGGGAGTTCCCAGTACAGGGGAGCGCTGTGTTCTCTCCATTCTGTTCTATGGGGGTTCCCGTACAGGGAGTGCTGTGTTCTCTCCATTCAGTTCTTTTGGGAGTTCCCATTAACAGGGGAGCGCTGTGTTCTCCATTCTGCTCTATGGGAGTTCCCAGTGCAGGGAAGCCCTGTGTTCTCTCCATTATCCTCTATTGGAGTTCCCAGTGCAGGGGAGCGCTGTGTTCTCCAGTAGGAACTATTGGAGTTACCAGAACAGAGGAGCGCTGTGTTCTCCATTCTGTTCTATGGGACTCCTGAGTACAGGTGAGTGCTGTGTTCGGATGTACACCTCCCATAGAGCAGAATGGATAGCCGTTCACACATGCATATAACTCTCCATTCTGTTCTATGGGAGTTTCCAGTACAAGTGAGCGGTGTGTTCAGTCATACTCAGTACTCCCACAGAACAGAATTGAGATTCGGTTGCTCATGTGCACAACTCTCCATTCTGTTCTTTGGGAGTTCTGATTACAAGTGAGCAGTGTGTTCAGTGGACTCCTCCCATAAAACAGAATGGAGATCCGGTTGCGCATGCTCATGCCTCACCATTCTGTTCTATGGGAGTTCCCAGTACAGGGGAGCGCTGCATTCTCTCCATTCTGTTCTATGGGAGTTCCCAGTACAGGGGAGCGCTGTGTTCTCTCCATTCTCTTCTACGGGAGTTCCCAGTACAGGGGAGCTCTGTGTTCTACATTCTGTTCTATGGGAGTTCCCGGTACAGGGGAGCGCTGTGTTCTCCATTCTGTTCTATGGGAGTTCCTAGTATAGGGGAGCGCTGTGTTCTCTCCATTCTCCTCTATGGGAGTTCCCAGTACAGGGGAGCGCTGTGTTCTCCATTCTGTTCTATGGGAGTTCCCAGTACAGAGGAGCGCTGTGTTCTCCATTCTGCTCTATGGGAGTTCCCAGTACAGGGGAGGGCTGTGTTCTCCATTCTGCTCTATGGGAGTTCCCAGTACAGGGGAGGGCTGTGTTCTCCATTCTGCTCTATGGGAGTTCCCAGTACAGGGGAGCGCTGTGTTCAGCTGTACTCAGTTCTCCCATAGAAAAGGATGGACATTGGGTTGCGCATGCGCATGACTCCCCATTCTGTTCTACGGGAGTTCTGAGTGCAGGTGAGTGGTGTGTTCAGCTGTATTTAAGTAATACCATAGAAAAGGATAGACATTGGGCTGCGCATGCACATTTCTCTCCATTCTGTTCTATGGGAGTTCTGATTATAGGTGAGCAGTGTGTTTGGTTCTACTAGGGACTCCCATAGAACAGAATGGAGAGTCATGCGCATGCATGACTAGCTCACTAATCTGAGCTGAAACTTTCAGAGGTGGGACCCGCACCTACCAGACTTTGATGGCATAGCCGATAGATATTCCATCAAAGTCTATGGTGGGAAAACCCCTCTAATAAAGAAGATATCTAATTGGTTGCCACAAAGTCTAATATCCCTATGACAACACTGATCTGCTAGGGAGGGAATAGTAACCTTTGACCTATCTAAAAAACATTATTCTGGCAGCAGATTGAAGACGCTTTGGAGGTTGCGTCACCCATGGTGACATCACAGAGGCGCTCACCGATGATGTAGTAGTCCCGGTGGGATTTGAACTCGTGACCCCACAGGTTGGGGCTGTACTCCTGGAATTTGATGGTAAAGCGGAGGTCCTGCCCGGGGCGGTCACAGGTGAGGAGGAGGTTGGGCGTCCGCAGGACAGAGCACATCACCACCTCTTCTTCTGTGCCCACCAGGTAAAGCTTATAATATTCATAGGGGGAGGAGGAGAAGGGACCTCGAGGCTCAGAGCGAGGACACAGCAAGTCCAGACGGTCCCCGATCTGTGGGTATAGGACGTATCCCTCAGCATCCTGGAACCTGGAGGAGAGAGCAGAGGTCACGAGGGTTAGTGATAGGTCACTACATACTGTGTGCATAGCCTTATCTGATGCTGGGAAAGCTGGGTACATACTGTGTAGATATTCACTGTGCGCTACATGTAGTCTTATCTGATGCTGGGAAAGCTGGGTACATACTGTATAGATATTCAACGTACATTGCATGTATATCAGCCAGTCCTTAGCCCTATCTGATGCTGGGAAAGCTGGGTACATACTGTGTAGATATTCAACGTACATTGCATGTATACCAGCCAGTCCTTAGCCTTATCTGATGCTGGGAAAGCTGGGTACATACTGTGTAGATATTCACTGTGCGCTACATGTAGTCTTATCTGATGCTGGGAAAGCTGGGTACATACTGTATAGATATTCAATGTACATTGCATGTATATCAGCCAGTCCGTAGCCTTATCAGATGCTGGGAAAGCTGGGTACATACTGTGTAGATATTCACTGTGCCCTACATGTAGTCTTATCTGTTGCTGGGAAAGCTGGGTACATACTGTGTAGATATTCAATGCACATTGCATGTATATCAGCCAGTCCGTAGCCTTATCAGATGCTGGGAAAGCTGGGTACATACTGTGTAGATATTCACTGTGCGCTAGATGTAGTCTTATCTGTTGCTGGGAAAGCTGGGTACATACAGTGTAGATATTCACTGCGCGTTACATGTAGTCTTATCTGATGCTGGGAAGGCTGGATACATACTGTGTAGATATTCAATGCACATTGCATGTATATCAGCCAGTCCGTAGCCTTATCCGATGCTGGGAAAGCTGGGTCCAGAATGTGTAGATATTCACTGTGCGCTACATGTAGTCTTATCTGTTGCTGGGAGAGCTGGGTGTCACATGGTTGCCGCAGTTTTCCCACACTATAATATCCTTAGTTTTGATCAAACAAATTCTTGTCCAAAATTCCATATTCATTCGTTTGATGTCATATTCTCAGAAAGCTAGCGACCTCCTAAAACAGCTGAAAAAGTCACAGTGCCCCCATAATCTTATCCAATGCGGTTCCCCCGTAACGTGACAATCAGTGCCCCCATAACAGTGACAGTCATTGCTGAAGAATAGAGTCCAATACAGTGCCCCCATAACAGTGACAGTCATTGCTGAAGAATAGAGTCCAATACAGTGCCCCCATAACAGTGACAGGCAGTGCCCCAGAATAGTGTCCACTCCAGCGCCCCCATAACAGTGACAGTCATTGCCCCAGAATAGTGTCCACTGCGGTGCCCCGATAATAGGGACTATAACTGCCACAGAATAGAGTCCATTCCAGTGCCCCCATAACAGTGACAGGCAGTGCCCCAGAATAGTGTCCACTGCACTGCCCCCATAACTGTGACATCCACCACAGTGCCCCAACAACAGTGACCAATAGTGGAGCCCAACACGTGGCTGAATCCCACAATAAGGATTTTAGTGCTATGGGGTTTTACAATGTGTAAAATGGATCATGAATTAGTCAAGTCTTCGAGTGCATCTGTTTTACGCAAAAACGTATGTAAAATGTGTATCGTCTGAACCACAAAAAGTTTTTCCAAAAATTGAGACCCAATTTTCATAAATTGAACTTTGGTAAAATTTGTCAATGATGATTTTTAAATGTGCGTCTTTTCCACCCAAATCCCCTCCTTTGATGAAGCGCCGGTGCTGGGGGTGAAACGCGTGGTTTTAAAACCCTTTTGTTTGTTAGTAAATTTCCCTTTGCCCCTGGTGTGGGGGGTTAGTTTTATTTACTCCGTGGATGTAAGCGCTGAGGCCAAACACAGTTTTCCTGCTTGTCCCGTGCTCCGGAGCTCAGCCAGGGGAACCCCCGAGGGTTTCCCACAGCTTTTTTAATTTACATCCCTTTTGAAGTGTTGCGCCTCGAAACTCAAAGGTGCTTTCAAACTGTGCGGTTTTTTGGTGCATTTTTTGCGCTGAAAGGCAAAGCAATTAAACTGAACAAACAACGCACCAAAAATGCTCCATGTGAAACACCCTAAGGTGAGGGCAATATACTCATCACTCACTGGAGAGCTACTTGCTTCACAAGGAGAGCACCTTTTTATCTTCTTTCCCCTTAACGTGGAAAGCCGCAGGGGGACCTTTGATATTTTGCAGCCCCCTAAGCCCCAAAAATTAGAGATAGAAAAATTCCCCCCCTTTTTCACAGGGCCACCCCCAATGTTTATATTTAGTCCCAGCCCCAATGCCTTATTTTGGGTGCCGGGCCCCAGCCCCGTATCACAGGGGCCAGCCCAATGCCTTATAATATTCCCACCCCCAGCTGTTTTAAACCGGGTTGTCACCCCCAAATTAACCCTATCACAGTGCCAGTCCAGTGCCTTTATAATAGTCCCACCCCCCAATCCCTTATAATAGTGCCACCCCAGTGCCTTTTTATTAGTGCCAGCCCGTGCCCTATCACAGTCCCCAGCCCCAATGCCTTAGATTAGTGTCAGCCCCAGTGCCCCTTTTCACATTTCCCAAAAGCCCCATGCCCAAAAAAACAGTCCCACCCCCCAATTTCCCCTTATTTTTAGTGCCACCCCAGTGCCCTTTCAAAATTTGCACCCCTAGTGCCCAAACAAGTGCCCCCCCCAATCCCTTTTTAATAGTGCCAGCCCCAGTGCCTTATATTAGTGCCAGCCCCAGTGCCCTATCACAGTGCCAGCCCCAGTGCCTTATATTAGTGCCAGCCCCCAATTCCCTTTACCCCAAGTGAAAAGCCCCAGTGCCTTAAAATTTGGTCCCAAAGCCCTAGTGACCTATCACGGTGCCACCCCCAACCCCCTTTTTAAAATTAGTGCCGGGCCTTGTTTCCTATCAAGGGGGCCCACCCCCCCAAATGCTTATTTTTGTGCCAGCCCTAGGGGCCCCTATCACAGTGCCAGCCCCAAGGGCCTTATATTAGTCCCACCCCCAAAGCCTTAATTAGTGCCACCCCCCCAAATCCCTTTTTTTTGTGCCACCCCCCAGTGCCTTATATTAGTGCCAGCCCCAGTGTCCTATCACAGTGCCAGCCCCTATGCCTTATATTAGTGCCAGCCTTAGTGTCCTATCACAGTGCCAGCCCCAATGCCCTTTTTTAGTCCCCAGCCCTAGTGACCTATCACAGTGCCAGCCCCAAAAGGGCCTTATATTTTTTGCCACCCAAAATTTCCCTATACAGTGCCAGCTCCAGTGCCTTTTATTAGTGCCCCCCCCAAATTGCCTTTTATATTGTGCCAGCCCAGTGCCCTATCACAGTGCCGGCCCCAATGCCTTTATTAGTGCCACCCTAGGGGCCCTATCACGTCCCAAGTCCGGGGCCCTTATATTAGTCCCGGGCCCCAATGCCTTATATTTTTCCCACCCCGTGCCCAATCACCGTCCCAGCCCTAGTCCCCTATCACGTGCAGCCCCAGTGCCTTATATTGTCCCACCCCCAAATTTCCCCCTTATTTTTAGGCCACCCCCATTGCCCTATCACAGTGCCCGCCCTAGTGACCTATCACGTCCCAAAGCTCAGTCCCTTTATTAGTGAAGCCCCTAGTGACCAAACCCACATGCCGGGCCCCAGTGCCCAAATCAAAAGTCCCAAAGCCCCAATGCCTTATTTTTGGGTGCCACCCCCCCAAGTGCCCTATCCGTGCCGGGCCCGTGCCCTATCACAGTCCCAGCCCCAATCCCCTTTTTTAGTGCCACCCCCCAAGTGCCCCCTATAACAGGGCCACCCCCAATGCCGAAATTTTTAGTGCCAGCCCCAGTGTCTCACTGAAATAAATGTATATGTGCACATAAAGTATCTAAATGAATCCCTGTTTCGAAGCAGGGCCACTTTTGGGACCCAAAAGTGTCCAGGACTCTACTGGAAAACATTTTCTCAAAACCTAGTTCATCGAATGTAAAGCAAGTATAGAGCTCCCCCCTCTGACCTGTGCTGAGGGTTTTTGACAATGAAATCAGTGTGGGGTGGGGGAGACCTGTGCCGTTGGTTTTAAAGGTCACAGGGAAACCCTGATAAATTTGGCAAACAGGGCTGTGGAGTCGGCAACCCCAAAATTCCCCGACCCCCGATTTCCTAAAATTTCCCCAAAAACCTCTGACTCCCGACTCCGGACCCCCGGGACCCCCTCTTTAAAATTCGCATGTTTAAGTGATAACTTTTACTGTAGTAAAAGGGGCCCAAACAGGCTGTTTTCAATTTTGTTCAATAATTTAAGGATTTGGAGAACAGACACCCGACAAGCAAAAAAAGGGGCTTCCTCTGGTTTTAACACCTTTGCAAAACAGGCTGAAAATAGATGGACGGGGCTTGTTTTTTTTTGCCCTACAAAACTATGAAACTATGAAATTTTTAATAATGTTTTTTTTCTTTTTTGAAACTTTTGGGAAAAGTTGAAAAAGAAGCTGTATTTGGTATCCAAGCCAGTTGACACCAACATTGGGGAAAGGGGTAGAAAAGACCTGGGATAAAATTTTTTGGGCAAGATGTGCTTGAAAACTGATCCAAAAGCCCCGAAGGATTCAGGCGAGTTTTAAAAACCCAAAAGGGGGAAATTTCCCAAAAACTAAAAAAAATAATAAAAAATTTAAAACTTTGATTTTTAGGAGCAAAACAGTAACAATGCAGTTACAGGAAAAAAATTGCAGAAAAATAAAACAGATGCTAAATATTTCAGTACATTTATGTTTTAAGATGTAAGATGACCCGTAAATAAAATTTTGGGAGGCCCCATGTACCCCAAAAACCCTTTGTGGATTGGGAGAGATTGGAGCCTGAAAGTCCAAGTTCAAAAAATTGTTACCCTTTTGCTTGTCAGGTTTTAAAATATATTTTTTTGGATACCGGGCTTTAGAAAAACAAAAAAATTTTAAAAATGCCAAAAAAACTGCAGGGGGCATTTGGGAAATTTCTGAATTTTGTTCTGAGGGAAAAAGCATTGGCCCCCATCGTCCTGGATACATGACCTCAAAACCTGACCTCATTATTTTCCCGGTAGAGAACGGCCTCTCTACACTAAAATTGGGGGCCCAAAACGGTTTACCACAGAGGCAAAATTTTCTAACATTTTCAGGGTATAAAGGAATCGCCTCAGCCACCGTCCGTTTTGATGAAAGGTTGATTTTTCTACTTTTTTTGGAGCAGGTGAAACATGTTTCTGAAAAACTGTTTGCCCCGGGAGCGGGATCTTTTCCCCTGGGGCAGAAACTTTGCCCGCTCCATGTCATCAAATTTTCACTTCCCCAAAGTGATGAAAGGTGAAGATTGGGAGAAACAGCCCGGCCGCACCCCAAATTCCCCTTTTCTTCCCCCTTTTTATCGAACTAAAAATGGACCAACAATTATTTTTTTGGGGTCGGAGTGGGTCCTTTTATGACGCCCCGGAAACCCTGAAAAACCAGACCCCCGACCCGACCCCGACCCCAGGGGAAAACCGCTGTTTGAGGGCTAAGACAAATCAAACGGAAGTTGTTCTCGCCTGACAGAAAGAGGATTGGAAAAAAGGAGAAATTGCAGCACAAAGTGGATCATGAATTTGGGGAGTGTTTTAATGTGGTGTAATTATGGTGGGGGGGCCCATTCCCCCCTAGGGTTTGGGGGGGGAAGGGAGGACCCATCCAAAAACGACACGCAGCATTCCCAGGGGGGGTTGGGGAGAGGACCTATTTTTCAAGAACAGTGCCCCCTCCCCTCTTCCCCCCCCTCTATTGTGATGCACAGTGGAATAACCCTGTCAGGAGATAGGACAAAGGGACATGACAAGATAAAGGATGGGGGGGACGTGAAAAATTGGTGATGGAGGACCCCAGCATGGGGGTACAATAAGGTTTATGGGGGCATTCTTGGGGCCCCGAGCCTTTTGGGCCTGTGAGGTTTTGTTTTCGTTTTTGTTTTTGTTATGTAATCGGGGAAAAAAAGGGCAGTAAACGCCCCTAAACGGTGAGGGAAAAAAGTTTTTTTGGAAATGCATTTCCCCCAACCCTGGATTGTACGGAGAGATGGGGAAAAGTGGCAGAATAAAATTGCCCCCGTACTGGGGTGAGCAGGATGTGGGGGGGGGGAGAGGGGGACGGGGGGGGGGGCACGTTTTGGTGGGGAGAGTGTATTGGTGTTGTGGTATGTCTGTGAGTGGTATTTTTTTATTGTTGAACATTGGAGTGGTATTAACCCTATCAGTGTGATATGTTGTGAGTGTGTATTAACCCTACCTGTGTGTCGGTTGTGATTGTGTATCAAATTAATCTGTGTGATAAGTTTGAGTGCTGTTTTAAATCCTATCCTGTGTGATAGTCGGGCGGGTTTTTAACCTTTCTGTGTGATACGGGGTGGTTTTTTATTAAGATATGGTGATCTTTTTGTAAACTGTGTATCTACCCCTACCTGTGTGATACGTCTTGAGTGTGTATTAACCCTATTATGTGTATGTCTGCTGAGTGTGTATCTAACCTACCCGGGGATATGTTGCTGAGTGTGTATAAATTTCCTGTAATGTCGCTGACCCGGTTTTAATTATCTAGTGAATGTTGTGAGCTGTGTATCTAACCCTTTGTGTGACCTTGTGAGGTGTTCAAAGGGCCTATATGTGTGATATGTTGCTGAGTGTGTATTAACTTCTGGTGATACTTCCTGGGCTGTGTATCTACCTTCCCTGTGTGATACTGTCTGCGGCTGTTTTTTAAACCCTATCCTGTGTGATAAGTTTGTGGTGATATTAATCTTCATGTTGATATGTCTGTGAGTTGTTTAATCCTATCTGTGTGTCTGTTGTGGGTGTATCTTTTTATCTATGTGATCCGTCTGTAGGCTGGTTTATTTTCCTGTGTGTATGTTGCTGGCTGTTATTTTCCCACCTGTTGAAAATTTGTGAGTGTGATTAATCCTATGTGTGTGTCCCGTTGGAGCTGGTATTTTCCCCTATGCTGTGTGATAGTCTGCTAGTGTGTATCTATTAGTGTGTGATACCGTTGTGGTGTGTATTAATCCCTTCCGTGTGATATGTCGTGAGGTGTATCAAACCCCATAATGTGTGAATGTTGCTGGCTGTGTATTAATTCTACCCTGTGTGATACTGTTACTGACGCTGATCTAAACCTACCCGTGTGATATCCCTGCTGAGTGTGTATTAATCCTACCCTGTGTGATTGTTATGAGTGTGTATCTAATCTATCCTGGTGTTCTGTTCTGAGTGCTGTTTTCAACCCTACCCTTGTGAACTGTCTCTGAGCTGTGTTTACCCCCTTATTTGTGAATGTTGTGAGTGTGTATCAAACCCCTGTCATGTGTGATCAGTCGCTGAGTGCTGTATTAATTATTGTGTGTCTTTTAGGTGCTGTTTTAATTACCCTGGTGATACAGTTGCGGTGGTTTAATCCTACCCGTGTGATATGTTGCGGAGTGCAGTTCTAAGGTTTCCTGTGTGATCGGTTGCTGATCGTGTATCAAATCCCCCTGTGTGATATGTTGTGGCTGTGTATCTAATCTTTGTTGATACTGTTGTGAGTGCGTATCAAAATCCTATCTGTGTGTCTGTTTGGCTGCGTTTTTTCCTTATTGTGTGTTTGTTGGGTGCGTTTAAGACCCTGTGTGAAGGGTTGTGATTGTGATCTAACCTTTGGGATAGGGTTTCTGAGTGTGGTCTAATCCTACTGTGTGATACTGTTGCTGAGTGCGTATCAAACCCTATCCTGTGTGTATGTTGTGAGTGTTTTCTACCCTTCCTGTTGTTTCGTTGTGAGTTTGGTCTGGGGCAGAAAAATTTGGTTTTATCCTTGCCAACCGCAAAAAGGGGCGTAGTATTAGGAGTGGAGTCAGTATATAGGGGGGGAGGAGCAGTCGTTATAAGGGGCGGGAGCAGTCGTTTACAGGGTGGACCCGGTCTTTATATAGGGGGGGTGCTTCCGTTATAGAGAGGAAGGGGGTCATTTATTTGGGCGGAGCAGCTGTATTTTGGGGAGCAGAGCGTTTTTTTATTGAGAGTGCGCTTTTCAGTTTTTGGAGCGGAGGGCCCCAGTATATAGAGGGGTGGGCAGTCAGTATATAGAGAGTGGGGGGGGGAAAGTATTTCAGGAGTAGAGAAGTCAGTTTTAAAAAGGGTTTTGGAGCAGTCGTATAAAACGAGAGTAGAGCAGTCGGGTATATGGGGCAGTGCAGCAGTAAAGAAATTTTGAGGGGGAGCGGGCAGTATTAAAGAGATTTTGAGCAGTCAGTATATAAAGAGTAGAGCAGTCAGTATATAGAGAGTGCAGCAGTCAGTATTTGGGGTTTGGAGCGCCCGTTATACGGGGAAGTAGAGCAGTCATTTTTATAAAGAGTGAGAGTCAGTATACAGGAGTGGAGCAGTCAGTATTAAAGTTTGGGGGGTCGAAATTTTGAGGGGTGCAGCGTCAGGGGGTATACGGAGCAGGGGCAGTCAGTTTTTATAGAGAGTGGAGCTGTCATATATGGGGAGTGCAGCAGTCATATTATAGGAGCGGGGGGTGGGTATATAGAGAGGGGAAAGCAGTCAGTATTTAGACGGGAGCAGTCGGTTTTTATGAGAGTGGAGAAAGTCAGTTTTTTGGGGAGCGGGGGGCCCAGTTTATAGGGGAAGTGCGCGTCAGAAATATAAAGATTGGTGCGGGCCCGTAAAAAAGGAGCGGAGAAAGTAAAGTATGAGGAGTGGAGCAGTAAAGTTTTTTGGAGGGGCGGAGCAGTAGTATATACAGAGAGGGGAAAGCAGTCAGTTATAGAAAAGTGGGCAGTCCAGTGTATAGAGAGCGGGCAGTCAGTAAAAAAAGAGAGTGGACCCGTCGGTTTTTAGGGCAGAGCAGTCGTTTTAAGAGGATTTGCAGCAGCCCAGTATTTTGAGGTGGGCAGTCAGTTTATAGGGAGGGTGCATTAGTGTATGAGGTCCCAGCAGTCAGTATATTAGAGAGAGCGGGGGGGTTTAGTATATAGGAGGGGGAGAAGTCAGGGGTTTAGAGGGGGAGCGTCAGTTTATAAGAGCGGAGGGGGGTCAGTATATAGAGAGCGGAGGGGTCAGTATAAAGAGAGCGGAGCAGTCAGTATATAGAGAGCGGAGCAGTCAGTATATAAAAGAGGCGGAGATTTCAGTATTGAGATTTCCCAGAAAGTGGGGTTTTATAGAGAGGGGAAAGCGGGTCAGGATATAGAGAGCGGAGGGGTCAGTATATAGAGAGTGGAGCAGTCAGTATATGGGAGAGTGGAGAAAGTCAGTTTATAAGGGGAGGAAGCAGTCAGTATATAGAGAGTGGGAGCATTTCTGTTTTTAGAGGTGGAGCATTTCAGTATATAGGAGCAGAGAAAGTCGGGTTTTTTACAAAAAGTGCAGCGTCGGTATATAGAGGGTGCACCCTATTTCGTATATAGAGAGCGGAGCAGTCAGTATATAGAGAGTGCAGCAGTCAGTATATAGAGAGTGGAGCAGTCAGTATATAGAGAGTGCAGCAGTCAGTATATAGAGAGTGGAGCAGTCAGTATATAGAGAGCGGAGCAGTCAGTATATAGGGGAGGGGAACAGCCCAAGTATATAGAGGGTGCAGCAGTCGGGTTTATAGAGGGGGTGGAGCAGTCGTATATAGGGGAGTGCACAGTCAGTTTTTAGAGAGTGGAGCAGTCAGTATATAGAGATTTGGAGCAGTAAAGTATAAAAAGAGAGTGCACCCCTTCAGTATAAAAAGGTGGAGAAATTTGGTTTTTTAAGAGGGTGCAGCAGTCAGTTTATGGGAGATTGGGCAGTCGTATATAGAGAGGGGGGGCAGTCAGTGTATAAGAGAACAGAGCAGTCGTTTTATAGAGGTGGGCAGTAGTTTTTTGAGAGTGCGCATCAGTGTTTAGGGTGGAGCAGTCAGTATATAGAGAGTGGAGCAGTCAGTATATATAGAGAGTGCAGCAGTCAGTATATACAGAGAGCGGAGCAGTCAGTATATAGAGAGTGGAGCAGTCAGTATATAGAGAGCGGAGCAGTCAGTATATAGAGAGTGGAGCAGTCAGTATATAGAGAGCGGAGCAGTCAGTATATAGAGAGCGGAGGGGTCAGTATATAGAGAGTGGAGCAGCCCGTTTTATAGGGGGCGGAGAAAGTCAGTATTTACGGGGAGCGGAGCGCCCAGTTTATAGAGAGGGGAAAGAGTCATTTTTAAAGGGGGAGCGGAGCAGTCAGTTTATGGGAGAGTGCAGCAGTCAGTTTATAGAGAGCGGAGCAGTCAGTATATAGAGAGCGGAGGGGGTCATTTTATATGGGAGAGTGGAGCACCCAGTATATAGAGAGGGGAGCAGTCAGTATATAGGGCGGGGGGGTCAGGTATATTAGATTTTTTTTTTTTTTTTTTTTACAGAAAGTCGGGTTATTTAGAGAGAGCAGAGCAGTCAGTATATAGAGAGCAGAGCAGTCAGTATATAGAGAGTGCAGCAGTCAGTATATAGAGAGCGGAGCAGTCAGTATATAGAGAGAATAGAGCAGTCAGTATATAGGAGGGGGAGCGTCGTATATAGGGGAGCGGGCAGTGGGTTATATAAAAGAGTGGAGCAAGCCCAGTTTTGGGAGAGAGAGCAGCCCAGTTTTTAGAGGTGCAGCTTTTCAGTATATAGAGAGTGGAGCAGTTGAATATGAGAGCGGGCAGTCTGTTATAGAGGGTGGACCCAGCCCAGTTTATAGAGGGGGAAAGGCAGTTCAGTATTTGAGAGGGGGAGCAGTCATTTTAAAAAGAGGTGCAGCTTCTTTTTATAGAGAGGGGAGCGGGCCCAGTATATAGAGAGCAGGCAGTCGGGTATATAGGAGTGGAGCGGGTCATTTAAAAATAAAAAGAGGGGGAGCAGTTTTTTTTAAAAGAGATTTGGGCAGCCCAGTATATAGAGAGTGGGAGCAGTCGTAATTGGAGAGTGCGCTGTCATTTAATAGAGATTTGAAACCCCGGGTCATTTATATAGAGGTGGGAGCGGGTCGTATTAGAAGTGCAGCAGTCATTTTTTAGAGGTGCGCGTCGTTTATAGAGATTTGCGCAGTCAGTGAAAGCCTCTGGATCTTAAAAAAGAAACAGAAACCCAACCCAAAATTGCCAGGAAAATTTTTTTTTTTTCGTATTATTTTTTTTTTGCAACTTTTTTACATTTTTCTGTCCTCATACCCCTTTGGGACTTTTTATTTCGGGTGGGTTTTGTTTTTTTTAACTCCTTCCCTGCTGCATTGTTTTTTCTCTCCACCAACAGCCATAACTTTTAAATTTTTTTCCATCTACATAAGTGTGTGGGGGCTTGTTTTTGAGGACAAAAGGTTTTGTACCGTAGGGGTGTATGAAAAAAATTTCTTGTGGGGGGGGGAACTTTAAAAAAAAACTCATTTGCGCCATTTTTTTTACGGATTTCCCAAAGTCCCGGTATAGAGGGAATGTTATCTGTATCCTGAAGGTCGGTATGACACCAAATTTAGTTCTTTTTTCTATTATGTTTACTACTTTAAAAAAAAAAAAAAATTACATTTTTTTCTTTTTGGTTTTTTAAAACTTTTATGTTTTCCCATCTATGACCATGAGTGAGTTCTCATTGTTTACAGGCTGGAGTGTATTTTTTTATTGGAACCATTTTGGAGTACATGCAAATTTTTCATCACTTTTTTTTTCCGAATTTTCGTGGATTCAAAATGACTCCTCCCCCAAAAAACAATTTTTTTTCTCCTATGGTGTTCCCCTTAGAGGAGAAATGATTTTAGATTTTGATAGATCCGACCTTTATGACCATAACAATTTTGTGTAACTTTTTTCTAGGCAGTGAAATAGCAAAATTGGGGGGATTTGAACGTTTAACATTTTTTAAATTTTTAAAACTTGTAGTCTCCCTAGGGTACCTGACTAGAGTTCGAGACGGGCTTCTCGAACGCGATCGATCCGATTTTTGGGGTAAAATCGGGTAAAAATCGAGCCATTTTCACCTTGTATTGACTTTAACAGGATCAACTATCAAATCGAAAATCGAAAAGATTTTCATGAAATTTTTTTTCGAAATCGGCTCGATCTCAATTTGTGCCAATCTCGATTAATCGATCAACTTTTTACCTGACTACTATTGGGTGTGATTGCTTATACACCCTTATGCATTATATATAGTGTACAAAGATGGCTTTTCTATTACATCGTGCCTATGGAAGGAAGTAATAGGAGCAGTAACATGACAGCCATGGAGGCCTTTATTAGGCTTCCGGCTGCAATGGCGAGCACCCAGCACCCAGGGATCTCAAGGGGCGGGGGGGGACGGGGGAAAGGTATGGCGCACGGCACTTTTCCCCTCATTCCATTTAGGCGCAGAGGCCGCGATTCTCACAGCATCTAAAGGGTTAAGCAGCAGGAATCGGAGCTGTCCTAGATCCCGGCGACAGCTGCAGGTGTCTGTGGTCCAGCCCACCCCTTAGGGTATGTTCACACTTGGTAATTTCATCGCACATTTCACCACGTATTTGTGCTCTAATACGGGCGAGATGCACGCCGAAATCACGTATTGTATGCGCGGAGAGATAAATTACATGTCAATTATTCGCGGCGAATACGCGTTGCAAGTAATGAATGTCAATAGGGCCTCCACCCCCACCCCCCCCCGGCCGGGGTGTGTGCGTATTAGCACGAGCTCCTGAAACACATGATGTACTGCGGCGCTTTCGACGTGCCGCATTTAAATGTGTGTCATCCCCCTTATCCCTTATGATGTTATGATGCAAGTTTGGGTCAAATGGGGTTAAAGAGGAAAAGGCAGGGGTTTAGTCCTCCCGCCGCAAAATGTTTCTTTACATTATATTACGTTTTTTTTCCTCTTCACCTTCCAAGAGTCGTAACGTTTTTACTTTTATTATGATTTACTACTTAAAAAAATATATATATTTTAAAAATTTTGCTTTGCAGCAACTTTTTCTGCGACCAGTAACTTTTTGGTTTTTCCATCTATGAGTGAGGGATTGTTTTAAGTGTAGTTTTTTTTATTGTAACCATTCTGCAACTTTTTGATTATTTTGAATTCTAAGGCTATGTTCACACGGCGTAATTGTGGGGCGTACAGTACAGCCGCAATTACACCGGGTATTTGGGAGTCGCGCTGATCGGCGTGTACTCCCGCGATGCGGGGGGGGGGTGGGGGGGGGGGGGGGGGGTGGGGCAAGAGGGGGGGGCTGCCGGGGGGGGGCCCCCATTAGACTGTCATTACTCGCGGCAAGTATTCGCCGCAAGTAATTGACATGTCACTTTTTCTCCCCCTGCGCCATATTGTACGAACGGGGAGAGGAGGCGTAATCCATAGTTCTGTATGAGAACTGTGGATTACCGTAATTATGGGCGCATCTCGCCCGTATTAGAGCACAAATACATGACGAAATGCGCGCTGAAATTTGACCGTTTGAACAAACCCTAAGGGGATGTTCACACGGCGTAATTGCGGGCCTATTTCGGCACTTAATTGCGCTTCAATAGACCCAAAACTTGCCTCGCAATTACAGTAATGCATAGCTCTCGTAGATAGCTATGAATTACACCCGTCTACACCGACCGACGCGTATTGAACGCCGGGGGAAAGAAGTGGCATGTTGTGCTGGGGATGATGGAGGTGGATGGGGCCGCCTCCCCCCCCCCCCATGCTTTGGAAGTACGCGCTGGCCATTGCCTACTTCTAAAACACACAGTAAGCACCACAATACATACACTAATTTGTTAAGGAGGCGGAAGTTACCAAAAAGAAGAAAAACTAATTTGGGCATTTTTTTTCCCCGGTTTGTCTGCCGCTCTTAGGGCTGATTGATGACAATTATGTGCAACTTTTTAATTGTATTTGTATGAGGAAAAAGGTACGTTTAGAACTCTTATTATATTTTTATTTTTTTAGATTCTTAAAACTTTTGGTATTTTTTTTGCATGTATTCCCCCACCTCAAACATGCACCTCACCCCCAAGGTACTTGACCACTTGGACACTATTCTGCAATAGAACAGTGTATAAAAATGATTTCCTAGTCAGGCTCAAACTGGCCCACATGGGAGAAAGGGAAACCCAGATTGGGCCCTAGACATATTGACCTCTGGGCATGGCCTGTCTGGGGCTCCTTTTCAGGGAGAAAAGCAGAGACGGAGAAGCAGTAGGCTATAGGGTAGGCCCTAAGAACCAACTCCACTGGTGGGCCTCAAGAAATCAAAATCCCTGGTGGGCCCCCAAGAATCAACTTCACTGGTGGCCCCAGAATCAACTCCAAATGGTGGACCCAAGAATCAACTTCTCGGTGGGGCACCAAGATCATCTCCATGGTGGGCCCCCAGACTCAACACGACTGGTTGGCCCCAAGAATCAACTCACTGGTGACCCAAAAATTCAATCACTAGTGGACCCAAAAATTCATCTCCACGGGTTGGGGGCCACGAATCATCCCCATGGTGGGCCCCATGTTTCATCTCCATGTGGCCCAAGAATCAACCCCATGGTGGCCCAAAATCAACCCCAAAGGGTGGGTAAAAAAGAACAACTCACTGGTGGCCCCTAAGAAAAATTCCAGGGGGGCCCGAAGAAAAAACTCCATGGTGGGCCCCAAGAATAAACCCCATTAGTGGCCCCAATAATCAACTCCATTAGTGGCCCCAAGAATCACCTCCACTGGGGCACCCCAAAAATCAACCCCATGGTGGCCCCAAAGAATCAACTCCAGGGGTGGGATCCCAAAATCAACTCCGTGGTGGGTCCAAAGAATCAATCCACTGGTGGCCCAAGAATCAACCCCAGTGGTGGGACCCCAAGAATAAAATTCCCGGGGTGGCCCCAAAAAATCAACCCCACTAGTGGACCCCAAAAAATCATCTCCACGGTGGGCCCCCATTGAATCATTCACAGGGGGCCCCATAAATCATTCCATGGTGGCACATGAATCATCCCCACTGGTGGGCCCATGAATTCTCCTGGGGGGTTTCCCAAGAATCAACCCACTGGTGGCCCAAGAATCAACCCCCTGGTGGGCCCCCAAGAATAACTCCATTAGGGGCCCCCCAGGAATAAAACTCCATGGTGGCCCCAAAAAAATCAATCCACTGGTGGGCCCAAGAATCAACCCCATGGTGGCCCCATAAATCATTCCACTGGTGGGCACCATGAATCATCTCCAGGGGGGCCCCCAAAGAATAACTCCATGGGGGCCCCCAAGAAAAAAACTCCACTGGGGCCCCAAAAATCAACCCCACTGGTGGCCCTAAGAAAAATTTCCCCCTGGTGGCCCCCCAAAGAATCAATCCATGGGGGGCCCCAAGAATCAACTCCATTAGTGGCCCCAAGAATAAACTCCTTTAGTGGCCCCAAGAATAAAACCCCATGGGGGGCCCCCAAGAATAAATCCATGGTGGCCCCAAGAATCAACTCCGTGGGGGGACCCTAAAAATCAATCCACTGGGGGCCCCAAAAGAATCAACTCGTGGGGGGGATCCCAAGAATCAACCCACTGGTGGCCCCAAGAATCAACTCCACTGTGGACCCCAAAAAATCTTTCCCCACGGTGGGCACCTGAATCTTAAGGTGGGCCCATGAATCTCCACGGGGGGGGACCATGAATCTCTCCACGGGGGCCCTTAAATCATCCCCATGGTGGGCCCCAAAATTTAAACCCCCCTGGTGGCCCCAGAATCAACTCCATGGGGGGCCCCCAAGAATCAACTCCAAGGGGCCCCAGGAATCAATCCATGGGGGCCCCCAAGAATCAAACCCCACGGTGGCCCCCCAAAGAATAACTCCATGGTGGCCCCAAAATCATCCCCCTGGTGGGAAATAAATCTTTCCCCATGGTGGGTCCCAAAAATAAACTCGGGTGGCCCCAAAAGTTTAAAACCCCTGGGGGCCCCAAAAATAAAACCCCATTGGGGCCCCCAGGAATAACTCCACTGGGGGCCCCCAAGAATCAACTCCACTGGTGGGCCCCAAGAATCAACTCCATGGTGGGCCCCAAAAGAATCAACTCCGTGGTGGGACCCCCAAGAAAAAACTCCGGGTGGCCCCCCAAGAATCAACTCACTGGGGGGGCCCAAAAATCAAAAAACCCCATGGTGGCCCCAAAAAATCAACTCCAGGGGTGGGACCCCAAAGAATCAACTCCACTGGGGGCCCCCAAGAATCAATCCATGGTGGACCCTAGAATAATCTCCCTGGTGGCTCCAAGAATAAACTCCCTGGTGGCTCCAAGAATCACCCCATTGGTAAACCCCAAGAATAAAACCCCCTGGTGAACAGAAAAAAAGTTTGAAGGATGAAAAGTGATTTTTTTTTTTGTGTTTTTTTTGGCCTTGAATGTTTGGTACAAAATTTTTTGTTATAGATTTGCTCATTGTTCCAAAAGGGTTTTTTTTTGTTTTTTTTTATTTTTATTTTTTTTCATCTTTATAAAAATTTTTTTGGGTTTTTTCTCCCCTGTAATTCCCTTAGGGAGAGTTTTTAATGTTTGTAGTATGTTGCAAATTACTGAATCCAGACGAAGCAGTTCTGGTCGACCCGGGCTTTGTGAGGCCCGCTGTTGCCGTGCAAAAGAATGCCCCCTTCCCCCAAAATGGAGGGTGGTGCGGTTAAAACGGGTGGGGGTTTTTGTCATCTGAGGGGTTTAAACCCGTCGAAATTTGGGGGTTTTGTTTGGGGGATCAGCTGTGCCGCACGTCCGCACCCCAGTACGCGCGCTCGTCCCGGCTCATGTGGCCTGAGTCATAGCAACATCAGGGGCTACGCGAAAATCAGAGCTTTGCTTTCATTTCATTGTGCGCTGGAGAAATGTAAGCTGAGCTTGACGGTTCATGAGCTGGATTGGTTGTTATGGGCCCATTGGTTTTGCTAGGGCTCTGACTGGTTCCTTTTTGGCTTGATTGGTTTATGAGCTCAGAAAGGTTGTATGAGCCCTGATTGGTTGCTATGGGCTCGATGGTTCTTACTCAGAATGGGTTTCTAGAGCCCCCATTGGGACTATGGGCTCTGATTGTTCCTATAAACTCGGATTGGTTGCTTTTTGGGCCCCTGATGGTTTCTATGAGCTCGATTGGGTTTTGGGCTGTGATCGGTTCTATGAGCTCGGATTGGTTGTTGGGCTCGGATCGGTTGCTTGGACTGATTGGTTGTATGGGCTCTGATTGGTTGCTAGGGCTCGGATCGGGTTTCATGACTTGATTGGGTTTCTTTGGGGTTTGATTGGGGTTTTTGGGGCTTGGATTGGTTGCTATGGGGTTGATTTGGGTTTTTATGGGCTCGATTGGTTGCTTGGCTCCCATTGGTTCTATGGGTGTGATCGGTTCTATGAGTTCGGTTGGTTTTAGCCTTGATTTGGGTTTTATGAGCTTGATTTTTTGCTATGAGCTTGATTGGGTTGCTATGGGTTGTTTGGGTTGCTATGGGCTCTGATTGGTTGCTATGGGTCGGATCGGTTGCTATGGCTCTGATTGGTTGACTATGAGCTCTGATTTTTTGCTATGTGCTCTGATTGGTTGCTATGGGCTATGAATCTAGGTTGTATCGGGCTCTGATTGGGTTGTATGAGCTCCTGATTTGTTTGCTCTAATGCGCTCTGATTGGTTTGCTAGGTGAGCGCTCCTGATTGGTTCTATGGGCTGTGATCGGTTCCTATGAGTTCGGATTGGTTGCTATGTGCTCTGATTGGTTGCTATGAGCTCTGATTTTTTGCTATGAGCTCTGATTGGTTGCTATGTGCTCTGATTGGTTGCTATGGGCTCTGATTGGTTGCTATGAGCTCTGATTTGTTGCTATGCGCTCTGATTGGTTGCTGTGAGCTCTGATTGGTTGCTATGGGCTCTGATTGGTTATTATGAGCTCTGATTGGTTGCTATGGGCTCTGGTTGCTATGGGCTCTGATTGGTCGCTATGGGCTCTGATTGGTTGCTATGGGCAACAAGGACAGTCTTCCTGCGAGACAGTTTTCATACATAAGGTTCCATATCGCAGGTTACAGGGGAAAACCCATCCCCTGCACTGACTGCAGAGCTGAACCTGGATCTGATAAGACCCAGCAGCTCCTGCAGTTTCCAAGCCCTGGCTTGTCCATGGCCGGGAAGATCTCATTGAGTTCCTGTATTACACAGTGATTGGGGAAGCGGAAGCAGGGACGTAATAAACCGAAAAATCACTTTTTTTTGTGATTAATTGTTTTTCCTTAATGGGATTAAAAAAAAAAAAAAGTAAACAAAAAAAAGTGTGAGAAAAATAAAATAATAAAAAGAATTAGTGTGCAAACATTGCACAGAAATGTGTAAAAACCATTCACATCTTAGGGGTCCACACGACCGTGGTGATCTGTACAGTAGAATGGATTCAACAGGTTATTTAGTGTAAAATGTAAATGGTGAGAAAGAAAAATGCTGATGAAAATAATATTTATTTTTAATATTTACCACATTCATTTCTACGTCTCCTCAAACTAGTGCAAAAAAATAGTGCTGCAACACAGAGAGGCGAAAGTAGGAAAATGGAGCCGCACTCAGGCCCGGGGCTTAAGGGGTTAATAGACTGGATTTGTAAATGATACCAATTGTGTTGTTTTTTATTGTTATTATTTCCTAAAATTTTATATTTTTATATTTTTTAAAACTTTTTAGATTTTTTTGTTACTTGTCATTGTAGTTGCCCTTTAGCTACTTGACCACTAGGAGGCACAATCATTTGTACCCTGTTCTGCAATACTAATGTATAGCAGAACAGTGTGCTATTACAACTCTCCTATTACGCGGGGTGTGATGGGGCAGCACGATGCAAATGCTCCCAGCTGCCATGACTAGCACTCGGCACCCCATCATTGCTTTGTGGGGGAGCTGATTAGGAGATGGAAGGGGCACCCCTCCTGCATAGCGCCCTAGATGTCACGGTAGTGTTGACTGTGGCACCCAAGTAGGTCAACAACCAGGATCAGAGGTGTCCCAAGTTCTGGCTGCTGAAGGCGGGTACAGGGTGTAAGTAACATAGGGCACCTGCCATGTATGGAGCAGACGTCTTCCTGACAGGCATGAGGCGGTGCTATAGGGAGTTGCCTACCTCTGCCTACCCACCGTCCCAGCCCTGGATCATGCCACAAGCCGGGCATTGTGAGTCTTAGAGAACGTCTAGGCATAGAGGAAGAAGAAAAGACCTGTAAGACACGAGCAGCAGCTGACTGACCGCTTGGGCCCCGGGCCACTGACTGCATGGGGCCTGGACCACTGACTACACGGGGCCGGACCACTGACCATACGGGGCCCGACCACTGACCTACGGGTCCCGGACCAGATGACAATACGGGCGGCCCGACCATGATCCTACGGGTACCGGACACTGACCGACGCGCGGGAACCAACTGACCAGAAGGGGTCCCGAACCACTGACCTAAGGGTCCAAAAACTTCCGACCACTGACCCTACGGGGTCCGGACACAATGACCGCACGGGGCCCAGGCCACTGACCTTCGGGGCCCGACCACTGACCTACGGGTCCCGGTCCACTGACCGCACGGGGCCCGGACCACTGACCGCACAGCGCCAGACCACTGACCATACGGGGCCCGACCACTGACCTACGGGTCCCGGACCACTTCCCATACGGGGCCCGACCACTGACCTACGGGGCCCGACCACTGACCTACGGGTCCCGGACCACTGACCGCATGGGGCCCAGGCCACTGACCGCACAGCGCCGGACCACTGACCGCACAGAGTCCGACACCTGAACATACGGGTACCGACCACTGACCATAAGGGTACCAGACCACTGACCATACGGGTCCCGACCAATGACTACGGGGGTCAAGACACAACTGACCATACGTTCCCGACCACTCTGAATACGGGTCCAACCTGCTCTGACCGTCGGGGCCCAGGCCACTGACCGCACGGGGCCCGGACCACTGACCGCACAGCGCCGGACCACTGACCATACGGGGCCCGACCACTGACCTACGGGGCCCGACCAATGAACCTAAGGTGGCCAACAACTCGACCGTACGGAGGCACCGAACCACTGACCCTAAGGGTCTCCGACCCACCAAGGGCCGCCGATAGGGACAGTACAACCGGTACTGCCTTTGTACGGGCCCGGGCGGGTCTGAGAGGCCAAGGGGGGGCCCGCCGCCGCCGGCAGGACGACGCCCCTTGCTTCACAGCGGCCCCACTCTTAATCTTACTGCCGTCGTAGCGTCGCGCATACAATTAAGATGAAAGGCGGGAAGCAGCAGGGAGAGCTGTGCGCTACCCTGCCCCTGCGTAACCTAGCTCTGCAGGCAGTGATCGGGGCAAGTGCGTCATCGACGCCGCCTGCCGAGCTTCCTGTTCTAGCCGGGAGGTGACGGAGACGGCCGGGGTCAGATGGGAGCGGCCGGCCTGGTCAAGTAAATAGCATACAGGTGGGCCTGAAACTAAAGGAGGGCCTTACAATCTAAAAGGATGGGGCCTGCACTATTGGAGGGGCCTACACACTAAACGAGGGGCCCTGCACATATTGGACGGGCCCTTCAATCTTAAGGAGGGGCCCTGCACTTTGGAGGGGCCCTACCACTATACCGAGGGGCTCTGCACTATGACGGGGCCCTACAACTAAAGGAGGGGCCTGGCAATGTTGGAGGGGGCCCTACAACTAAAGGAGGGGCCCTGCACTATTGGAGCGGGCCCTGCCACTATTGGAAGGGGGCCCTACAAAACTTTAAGGAGGGGGCCCTGCGCTATTGGGGGGCCCTGCGCTATTGGAGGGGCCCTACAAGTAAAGGAGGGGGCGCATACAAGTAAAGGATGGGGCCCTAAAGTAAAGGATGGGGCACTGCACCTTAAGGAGGGGCCTGCACTAAAGGAGGGGGGGCTCTTACAACTAAAGGGATGGGGCCTGCACTAAATTGATGGGGCTCTGCACTAAAAGAGAGGCCCTAGAACTAAAGGAGGGGGCCCTGCACTAAAGGAGGGGGGCCCTACAACTAAAGGAGGGGACCCTGCCCTAAGAAGGGCGGCCTCTACAACCTAAAGGATGGGCCCTACTCTAAAGGAGAGGGCCTCTACAAATAAGAATGGGCCCTATAAAGGAGGGGCTCTACACTAAAGTGGGGGCCCTATAACTAAAGGGAGGGGGCCCTAAAACTAAAGGCGGGGCACTACAACTAAAGGGAAGGCCCTACAACATAAAGGAAGGGCCCTCAACTAAAGGAGGGGCCCGACAACAAAAGGAGGGGCCCCTACAACTAACAGGAAGGGCCCTTACAAATAAAAGGAGGGGCCCCTTACAATAAAGGAGGGGCCCTACAATAAACGGCATGGGCCCTACAACTAAAGGAGGGGCTATAGAAACTACAGGAGGGACTCAAAAAACTACAGGGTGGCCATAAGCTGCTAACCGGGCTCTTAAGCTTACCTACCTACCTAAGATACCGCCAGGGGCCCCTTTTACCTATATACTGACTGGGGGGGGGTCATATTACGGGGAGGTAATTATTAGCATTTGGGGGCCATTATAGATGGGGAGTTTGTACATGGAGGGAGGGGGCACTCTGGTAGGGAAAATGATAAAAAAATAAGGAAGTTCTCAGGTGCTTGTGTTATAATATTCACAGGGAACGAGTGGTGGACGGAGGGAAGTCATCATTGGAGGTCTGGACCGAATAGAGAAGAAAGAGAAAGTGAACGACTCCTCAGACAAGGACGTACTATAAGGCCCTAAAAGTAAGTAAACTATTTGCAAACTATTACACTATTAGGGTCACTGTATGGAGGAAATGTGGTCTTGATGTAATGGTCTTATATTCTCAGTATAATATGCGGTATTATTCAGTATTGTTTTGTTGGAGAATATGTGGTAATGATGTTGGCGATAATTATTAGTGACTTGTATATTGTTGATGTTTTATGATACTGGTCTTGGTATGTGATTTGGTTAGTAAACACTATGTGGTGCTAGTCGATATGGTAGTGATAGGTGCCGGGTATTATTTAGTTTTTGTATATTGTTGCTTGGCAATATTGGTTGGCTATACCTGGGTTGTTGGTCATAACATTATAGTGGTGGAACTGTGGCGGTATTGACTGGACCTCTGTATATGAACTGACCTACAAAAATATAGATATTAACTGTACATTGTATAATCCAGAAAGAACTTAAATCCAAAAACAATGGTGCAATTGCATTTTTTTTTTTCTTGTGGACCCCAGAGAAACCCATTTTTCTTTTTCCAGGGTGGTGATGGTTTGGGAACGGAGATGGGTGGGGCCTCTGTCGGGACGGACGGGGAATGGGGGCGTGTAGCGGGGGGTTTCGGGTCGGCAGGAGGCAGAGCCAGGGGACAGAGTGGAGGGGGGGCCAAATGATCCAGCTGTATGGGGCCCCAAAATTTTGATGGCGGCCTGCGACCACTGACCTCACGGGTCCAGAGCACTGAACCTACGGGTCCCGGACCACGGGACTCATACGGGTCGCCGACCACTGCCAACGCGGTCCCGACCACTGTCCTAGGGGTTCCCGGACTCACTGACGATGGGGCCCATGCAATGACTCGAAGCGCGGACCACTGACCGCACAGCGCCGGACCACTGACCATACGGGTCCCGACCACTGACCTACGGGTCCCGACCACTGACCTACGGGTCCCGACCACTGACCTACGGGTCCCGGACCACTGACCTTATCGGGGTCCCGGACAACTGGACCAGCACATGGGGCCCCAGGCCACTAATGACGCCACAGCGCCGGACTCTGTCCGCATCAGCGCCGGACCACTGACCATACGGGTCCCGACCACTGACATACGGGTCCGACCAAGACAATACGGGGGGTCACACACGGACACTCTGACCTACGGGTCCCGGACCACTGACCGCACAGCGCCGGACCACTTCCCATACGGGGCCCAGGCCACTGACCTACGGGGCCAGACAACTGACCGTACGGGGCCCGACCAATGGACCTAGGGGCCGACACTGACCTACGCGGTCGGACCACTGACCAACATGGGGCCAGGGACTACTGACTGCATGGGGCCGACCACTGACCTACGGGGCCCAACCACTGTCCGCCGCCAGGCAAGTCCAGGAAGTCGCCCAAGGGTCACCGGCAAGGTAGTCATTGTAATACATGCTTTATGTTTGTGTGTTATGATCTATGTGCAGTGAGATAATGGGGAAACTATCAAATAATATTTTATTATATTTTTTATACTTTTTATAGCAGTGAACAGAAAGTGGAGCAGTCAGTATATATAGAGAACGGAGCAATCAGTATATAGAGAACGGAGAGGTCAGTATATAGAGAGAGGAGCAGTCAGTATATAGAGAACGGAGAGGTCAGTATAAAGAGAGAG